>CATLKA010000039.1:0-68392 GCA_949987735.1 Leucophora obtusa
GAACTTTACACATATGCTATTTGTGCATTTGAATTTGTATATATAAGTTAACACACAAAACATTTAAAACTCCAAAAATATAAAAACAATTCACACGTTAACAAAGCTGACGTTGCGTCTACAATTACAACACATTCCAACAGCAACGTAGCTTTGTTCCCGTTGATATTGCTGACTATGCGTCTGGCCAATACACAAGCCAACATTAAGCTGACGATTGTGTCTACAATTACAAAGTTGTTCCCATTGATATTGCTGACCGGCGAATACACAAACAACATGAAGAGGTGGCGTGATCGGCTGACTGTTAGGGTAATTTAAGTTAAAATTAAAATTAAAAGATCACTTGTATTTTTACCATAAACCAATAAAGAACGTTGTGTTGTTCTAACGGACACACAACAAAATAATTTTTTTAAAAAATTCTAATATAAAGAATTTAATTGGCGCCCGAGCAGGGACCCTTCGGAAAAGGTCCTCCGGTATAAAAAAGTAGAAATCAAGTCAAGCCTTGACGTGGTCCCGCAGTAGTCCTTAAAAAAGAAAAGGACAAACCGGTTTTGCGTACGCAAACGCCCGTTAAGCCCGATAACTCGGAATCCTAAACTAAGTGAACTTAAAAAAAAAAAAAAAATAAAGTAAAATCGTGAACGTGAAAAAAAAACAAAATTTTATTTATAAAGGAAAGATACGTGTAAAAATAATAAATAAAAGAATATAGTAATAAAAAAGTTAAATTAAACACAAAAAAAAAAAAAAAAAACAAAATTTTCATAGAAATGTTTTTTTTAAAAAATAAATTAAAACGAAAGAACAAAATAGTGTAAACACTTCAAAAGAACATTGAAGCAAATTAAAATCATTAATAAAAAATTTTTATTAAACACAAAAAAAAAAACTAAATTTTTCATAAAATTTTTTTTTTTATAAATTAAGACGAAAGAACAAAATAGTGTAAACCCTTCAAAGGAACATTGAGGCAAACTAAAATCATTAAGAAGAATTTCAAATTTTTGAACATTTAAGTGTGAAAGAAACCAAAGTAAAGTGAAAATTTCTAAAGGAGCAGTGAAATAAGACAATTCCAACATCAGCTCCCAACATCAACATTCAATTCAACATCTGTATGCAACACTCAACACAACATCTGTATCAACACCAGCTGTCAAAACCCACAAGGATGCTGACAACATTTTTAGCGTAAGAATCCTTATTTTTACTTTAAATTATAATATTTTTTCTAAACTCGAAATCATAAGAAATTGCCTGAAATTTTATCCGTTTTTCTTGAGTTTTCATTTTTCAAAAGTTTGGCTATTGTCAGATTGACTATCGATTTTCCTTGAGTTCTCATTTTTCAAAAGTTTAATTGTTGTTAGATTGCCTATCGGTTTTTCTTGAGTTTTCATTTTTCAAAAGCTTGGTTATTGTTAGATTGACTATTCAATCATAAGTTCTCTGGTATTCAGAATTTTGTAGGACAACCCTTAAGAGCGAGATCCGTCCCTATCAGTTACCATGCCAGATGAAACCATAGAACAGTTAACCGAAAGGTTGGGCAGAAGTCTCACAGTGACACAACCGGGTGGTGGAACAGCCGCTACAGGGGGCTTGACCACGATTCAGAGGGAGCAAATCGCTTCAATGATAAAGGAGGCCCTTAGGCCACCCACCGATCTTTTATCGGAAGAGGGGGCGGACCACCCTATAGTTTTGAATACAACTAGATTAGAGGAACTGGATAAGGTTCCTGATATAGTAAAATCTCTAAGAGAATTCTCCGGCAAACAAGGGGAATTCAATTCTTGGAGGAAATCCGTTGATAGAGTCTTAGGACTATACGAATCTGTGAAGGGGACTGGGCGATACTATGCAATCTTGCATACTATTCGCACAAAAGTTACTGGGGAAGCAGACGCAGCCTTAGAGTCATACAGGACTCCTCTGGATTGGCCCAGAATTAAGAAGTGCCTCATGATGCACTACTCTGACAAACGTGACATAGGCACGTTGGAGTATCAGATGACTAGTCTGTGTCAGAGAAATAGAACAATAACGGAGTTCTACCAAACCGTGTACCAACACCTGTCGCTAATCCTTGATAAGGTTTCTTGTTTAGATTTGGGGGAAAGCAGCCTCCACACAATGACGAATACTTACCGTGAGAAGGCATTAGATACCTTCATTAGAGGTCTCAACGGAGATCTCCTGAGATTATTAAGTATCCGTGAACCGAACTCCTTGTCCCAGGCATTACACATTTGTCTTAAGCTAGACAATATGACATTCAGAGCGAATTATGCTAATGGGCGAATACCCAGGGCAAATGGGTATAGGGATGGAATTGGCACAACAAGGTCACCTCTGGGGAATGGGAAATTTTATCCCGAACTTGCTCATGCCGGTGGAGTGATGTCTAACAGACCACCACTACCGCCTCGTTATAATAATAACCCAAATTTCAAACCGAATTATCATTACCGGAACGCGAGTCCTACTGTCTATCAAAATTTGGGACCGAGACCCCAGTTTGAGCAGGGTAGGCCTCCGAATCAACAGACTCAGACACAATACTGGAACCGAACCCCTAATATTCAAGGACAAACTAGAGTAGAGCCAATGGATATAGACCAATCGATTTAAACACGACAAGTCAATTATACTAATAGACCGCAGGATAACATGCCTTTTAAAAGACAAACAACGGCATCTTTCCAAGGTCCAATTAACAAGTTGCAGAGGAACTTTCATATAAATACTAACTATATGCCAGAGGAACTATTTGATTACGGATATCCACCAGAGGGAAGCGAGGTAGATCAGCGGTCGGAAAACGAAGAACCTGATGATGTTCAGGAATACTTCCAACATATTCCCAAAGAAGTAGCTGCACTCGAAAATGAAGAGAACCCACTTGAGGAGATTCAATATGAAGCCAATTTTTTAGATTAAATTGTTCCTCATTACCATACTTTGAACTAAAAACGAGGAACGGACAAATATTAAGATTTCTTTTGGATACAGGCAGCAATAAGAATTATATAAAATCTAATTTAACTACGAATCACATACCTAACATAAAAAAATTCAGCGCAAAATCAGTCGCAGGGAACCTGGAAATAACTCATCACACCTTTTTAAATATGTTTGGTATCAATGACATCCCCATCAAATTTTTCATTCTACCGGAGCTTAAGTCCTTCGATGGAATACTGGGTCACGATAGTCTTAAGGAATTATCGGCTGTCATCTATACCTCGGAGAATTACTTTACAATCAAGGGAGGAAGAAAGATTCTTTTATACCAATGTGTTTCTCAGGATGTTTACAACATCGAGATCAGGACAGACCATCTGTCGGAGAATCATAGGAAAGGTTTGGAAAAGATTGTAGACCATCATAAGAGTTTATTTGCAGATCCAGATGAAAGACTTACTTACACAACGAAAGTAATAGGGGACATTCGTACTTCAACTAATACCCCAACCTATTCTAGGAATTACCCTTACCCTATGGCATTGAAAGGAGTAGTTGAGGAGGAAATCGGCAAATTGCTAAAGGATGGAATTATACAGCCATCACGTTCTCCATATAACTCGCCAATTTGGGTAGTACCCAAAAAACAGGATGCATCAGGAAAGGAAAAGTATAGGGTTGTTGTAGATTTCAGGAAACTTAACACTATAACGATTCCGGATAAGTACCCTATACCTGATATAAATGACGTGCTTTCGCATCTGGGGGGAAACAAATACTTCACGGTTATTGACTTAAAGAGTGGGTTCCATCAAATACCCCTAAAAAAGGAAGATGTTGAGAAAACAGCTTTCTCAGTTAATAATGGGAAGTACGAATTTTTGCGATTACCTTTTGGGTTAAAAAATGCCCCTTCTATATTCCAACGCGCACTTGATGATATTCTTAGAGAACACATCGGGAAGATGTGTTATGTCTATATTGATGACATTATAATTTTCAGTAAAGATGAGGAATCTCATTTTAGATATCTAGATGCCATCTTTAAAACATTAAATAATGCAAACATGAAGGTGCAATTAGATAAGTGCGAATTTTTCAAGGAGGAGGTTGAATTTCTCGGATTTATTGTTTCTCGTGACGGAATTAAAGCGAACCCGAAAAAAGTGGATGCAATTGTAGAATTCCCTTATCCAAGGAACGTAAAGGAACTCCGATCCTTTCTTGGCCTTTCAGGATATTATAGGAGGTTTATTAAAGGTTATGCGGATATCGCCAAACCATTGACCAAACTCTTACGGGGAGATGGGGGCATGATATCTAAAACAGAATCGAGTAGGAGAATGATAATACTCGACGAAGAAGCCAAGCATTCTTTTGATGAGCTGAAAAACGCGTTAGTATCACAGGAAGTAATACTGTCTTATCCCGATTTTGAGAAAGAATTCCAGCTAACCACTGACGCATCTAATGTTGCGTTAGGAGCTGTATTGAGCCAAGACGACAGGCCAATATCTTTTATCTCGAGAACGCTTACCGGAACAGAAGAAAATTATGCAGCAAATGAAAAAGAGATGCTTGCAATAATTTGGGCGTTAAATTCGTTGAGAAACTATCTCTACGGTTCTAGAAAGGTAACTATTTATACAGACCATCAACCACTTACTTATGCCCTTAGCAGCCGTAATAACAACACAAAGATGAAAAGATGGAAGTGCATACTTGAGGAGTATAATTACGAATTGAAGTATAAACCCGGTAAGATGAACGTAGTGGCCGACGCTTTGTCTAGGAATCAGTCAGGATTAAATGTTCTTCAAGACAATTTGGATTCATCGACCATGACTCAACACAGTGCAGAAAGTTCTTCGCAGGGCTTAATACACAGTGTGGAGACCCCTATAAATGTATTTAAAAATCAATTATTTATTAGTATTGATAATATGCCTTCATATCAATTCAGGATTATTTTCCCAGGATTTCACAGACATTTAATTGTGGAAACCAGTTACGACGAACAGAAACTTATAGATATTCTCAAAAGGTATCTTAATCCATCTGTGATAAATGGAATTAAAGCTCCCGAGCCTATAATGGGAAAGATTCAAACAGTATACCAAGGTAATTTTTCAAATTATAAATGCAGATTTACACAAATAGTGGTTGAGGACATAACATCGGAAAGCGACCAGGAAAACATAATAATCGAGGAACACAATAGAGCTCATCGCAATGAGAAAGAAAACAAATTGCAGATTCTAGAAAAGTATTACTTCCCAGGAATGAATGGAAAAGTTAGGAGAATCATAAAATTATGCTCCACATGTAAGAAAATCAAATATGAACGACACCCAAATGCTCCGGTACTTAAAGAGACTCCAATTCCAACATATCCAGGCCACACCATTCATATCGACATATTTTCCACGGACAAGAAATTAATATTAACGTCAATTGATAAATTCTCTAAATATGTACAAGTCAGAAAACTACAGAGCAGATCTACCGAAAATATTAGGAGGCCTCTAAGAGAACTCCTGTTTTTTTATGGAGTGCCAAAGAACGTCGTCATGGATAATGAACCTTCATTAAACTCTGCATCGATCATGTTTATGATGAAGGACGACTTAAAAATTAATGTTTTTACTACACCTTCTTATAGGAGCGAATCCAACGGGCAGATAGAACGATTTCACTCCACACTAGCGGAATTAATGAGGTGTCTAAAGGAAGATGGAACATCGAGGGATTTTGACGAATTGCTGGAAAGATCGGTAAATGAGTATAATCACACAATTCATTCTACTACTAGGAAAAGGCCTGTAGATCTTTATTTTGGACGCACGGTCGAGTTTTCCCCACAGGATTATGAGAAAACAAGACTGTCGAACATCGAAAGACTGAAACGGAAACAGGAACAGGATCTTGCTTACCATAACAGGAAAAAATTACCTACTAAGAATTATGTGCCTGGTCAACTGGTATATGTGAGGAACAACAAAAGATTGGGCACGAAATTGAGTAATCGCTTTAAGGGCGAAATAGTGAAGGAAAACAGGGATACAACAATTGTCACGAATAGTGGCCGTGTGATCCATAAGAGTCACATTAGGAATTAGAAATTCTCCTCTTTTTCTTCGGACTACTGTACCCCTGAGAACGAATTGAGCTTAAACACTACTAATTTTTTTTTCAGGATACTTCTAACCTTCATGTCTGTTATGGGTGAGTTTCAGATAATGGATTATTCCAATTCAAGATTGGTCGTTGTAAACACCGGCCCGGCGAAAATTCAAACAGGTGTCTTTAGATTGATTCACATGATTGACTTGGGACAATATGAGGAATTGGTGCAGAAACTTGAGGATGGAATTCACATGTATAACGACACTGACAACTCGATTCTACCCTACCTATCGTACACCATATCCCAAATGAAATCCAGTCTAACCAGACTTCGATCCAGGACAAGGACAAGGCGATCACTTGACTTTATTGGAAGTGCTTGGAAGTGGTTGGCCGGTTATCCCGATCATTCTGATTTTGAAATTATAGAGAACAAAATTAATAATGTTTTGCAAAATAATAATAACCAAGTTATAATTAATCAAATGGTACTGGATAAAGTGAACAAATTATCAATCATGACGAATAATATTTCAAAATTGTTAGAGAGTAAAATTCAAGAAAAGCCTTTAATAGATTTTAAATATAAGTTAGAGATTGTTAAGGAAGAACTATCTAACATTGAGTACGCAATTCATTGGGCGAAATCAAATATTGTAAATTCTTTTATTTTTTCAAATTCTGAAATTGAAATTCTAAGAAATATTTTTAATAATGATAATATTCCATTTGGGAACATAGATGAATTGTTAAATTTTTCCAAAATTAAAGTAGCTTCAAATGATAGAGAAATAATTTATATTGTAAATATCCCAACAACGAATAAACAGAATTGCGAAAACCTTTTAATTAGACCTGTAAAAAGTAAGAACGTAGTGATTAAGACAAATTTTAAAAATATCTTAAAATGTTATGGTAAAATATATGGAATTAAATATGAATGTAAAAATTACAATAAGCTAAGTATTTGCGAAAAAGAAAATACCATAGATCTAAGTGAATCTGAGTGCATCCCTAATTTGCTGAAGAGTAAGCCATCACGGTGCGTAACAACTAACGACGAACATGTGCCTCTTGTCGAAAAAATTGACGAAAGTATGATACTACTGAACCAGTTCGCAGGAAATATATCAATCGATAATTCAACAACTGTGCTAAACGGAACCTTTTTGATTCATCATCTAAATTCTACAATACGGATAGGTAACCAAACATATTCAACAACCCAGGTTACCTTTACTAAGCCATTACCTGCATTGTTCCAGCCGGTTAATGTGAATTTTCAAGAACAAGTTATAACCTTGGAAAGGATGGAAGCTTTAAATGTTAACAATTCCCACTTTATACAACAGCTACAAATCGAAAACAAAGTTAATTTGTCCATTAATATTGCGCTAATATTAGCCGTGTTAATACTGATCATTATTATCTCGATCATAAGGCGAAATCGTAATAATGCAATCAAGGAACATAAAGTTTCTGAAACCGACAAGAAAACACAAACTCCTCAAGAAGAGGTAAAGACAACAGAGGACATTAATGTTTGCCTGAACCAGATAGAACATTTATCATCGCCAACAGGAGGTTTAGGAAAAAGTAAAATTCACAACTTACCATTTTTTTGAAAAATTATCATACGAGGACGTATGATCTTAGAAGGGGAGGAGTTAACACAGAAAACATTTAAAACTCCAAAAATATAAAAACAATTCACACGTTAACAAAGCTGACGTTGCGTCTACAATTACAACACATTCCAACAGCAACGTAGCTTTGTTCACGTTGATATTGCTGACTATGCGTCTGGCCAATACACAAGCCAACATTAAGCTGACGATTGTGTCTACAATTACAAAGTTGTTCCCATTGATATTGCTGACCGGCGAATACACAAACAACATGAAGAGGTGGCGTGATCGGCTGACTGTTAGGGTAATTTAAGTTAAAATTAAAATTAAAAGATCACTTGTATTTTTACCATAAACCAATAAAGAACGTTGTGTTGTTCTAACGGACACACAACAAAATAATTTTTTTTAAAAATTCTAATATAAAGAATTTAATTTATATAATTTGTAAAATTGTACACGAGTTAAATAAAAAACTTAATTGAATTTACTACTACAAATCTTTTGGATTTTTTTTCGACTGCCTTTTGCATTTGTACAAAAACTCTTGTCCAACATTTTGGCACCCGAGCAGCGACGAATCATATTATATTGGTAGTTGTCCACCATTGGTTACCTGGAAGTGTTTCTGTTGTGGAGATTTTGGTTCCAGTTGTCGTATATCAGCACACGAACTCCTGGCTAGTCGTAAGGAAATCCATTACATTTTTTAAGGTACAAAGTGTACTCATTGTTTGAATAGATGACCAAAAACAATATTGGATTAACGAAGGTGATGTAAAAATTGGTTAAAGATAAAAACACAAATTATACCAGATATGAATCAGCTGATTTGGGCAATATGGCCGACAGAAAATAAGCAAACCAAACCCCAAAAATTTAAGAAAAACACAAAAGATAAAGCACAAAAATCTAAAAAGAGACAGATATATACAAAAAATGCGCAATACAAAATATATGGAGATTTTATATGGTTATCTCCCTCTTGACTTGACTTCCATGTAAACAAAACCATACGGTTCGAGATACTTTTTTGACACCTGTCATTGGTTTCACATCTGGTATTAATCTGTGGATAAAAATATAATAATTATTCGGTTGCCCCTAATTGTCTTTATTTTCTTATTGGATATTAACTCCATATGTTCTACCTACTGTTGTGAGCTTTTGACATTTTGAGTAAATATTAAGCTTTCAACTACGTAAGGTTGAGGTAATTAATGATTACTGCAGAAAACAGCAGCTTAGCCCCGAACCCTTTGATCTTTGCCATAGTTTTCATAACATTCTGCTTGTAGATGTGGAAAAGGGTTGCCCCGCCGCCGATTTTTTTCGGCTCATTTCGGCTGGAAGTATCAATTTTAAAATATAAAAAATTTAAAAATAAATACATTTTTTAAAAAGAATTTACTAATTCATTAAACTTGAACAACCAGAGCTAAAAACAATTTTTTTATATGAAAAGAAAAAAGTTAAAATCTTCTAAATATTAAATTTTTATAAATATAATTTTTTTAAGCTATAAAAGCTTATGTAAATTTATACTGTGAAAAAAAATTTTTAAAAAAAAGTTCTTAATGGGTTAATATAATACTTCAGATTGCAACTCTTTGCAGATGTGTAAAAAATCAATTAATAAAAAAATACAACTGCTTAACTTTGCATTTAAAACTCAATATATGTATTTGGTGTATGCATTTTTATCAAAAATTATGACTAAAAATCGTTACAGAGTTGAAGTCGTGTTAGCATAGATATACGAAAAAGTTTGTAAAATGTATTAATTTTTGTTAAAAGCGTTACTTCTCCTCTTCATATAAATTCTTACAGTTAGTGTTTAGCTTCATTGATTATTAAAATATAAGCTATTAAAGTTAAAACACCTTATGAGATACTGGTTACGGAGTTTACATTTGGCCTATAAAACTGGTTACAAATTTTATGTATTAACCAAAAATTGGTCAGATTGTTATAAATTTTGTAAAACAGGTGACCATGCGCTGATATATATCGAAATATATAACTCAAATGTAATCCATGCATTTGAAATTAGCTGGTTACATAGTTTTTATCACATTTTTTGATATCACCCATATATGATTTTTCAATTCTAAAATGCATTTTTAAAAATGGTCCAGTTGAATATTTTGAATAAATTAAACATTTCGTAACAAATAAATAAAAAAGTAAAGATAAAAGATATTGTAAAATTCTATAATATTTAGAAAAGGACACTTTTACGGATAAAATGCTCAAACCAATGTACGAATTGATCACATAATTTCATCATTTAAGGACATTATTGATTGGGCATCTAATTCAAGATATGTGCATCCTACAAGATATGTGCATCCTGCCCAAACTTTCTAACAAATCGATATGAATTTTTTTCTATGGCCTTTATTTATTCCTTAATTTGTTAAAATTAAAAAGAATAAATAAAAAAATTGATTCCCAGTATGCTTTAATTGTCTGAAAATTCGATGAGGCAAAAATTGTTTTGAGTTCCAATGGGGTTACATTTTCCCAATGTTGGGATTACTTTGGAGCTCTTTACATTGGCAAAAAAATATGCTGGCAAAATTAAAATTTTGCAAGTTATGTTTCAACGAAAAGGACTTGGTACTAAAAGGGTATGTTTATAATTTATTAAATAAAACTTGTATGTTATATTAAATATTTAGGACCATTTGTTAGATATAGTCTTGACTAGCCATGGATCTGTGCGAACATGAAACAAATCACACGTGAACCAACAACAAATCTTATATAAATTGATTTTATATATATATTTTTGCGAGTGATTTTCTGACCGTGATAAAGTGCAGAAGTTAATTGTGATCTCTTTTCTATAATTCTATTTAAAATTAAAAGCAATAACATTGTTATTGTTTTAAGAAAAAACTGTTTTTTTAATACATTGTATATTGAAATCAACAACAAATTATTACTTATTATTAAGTAGTAAACAAAGGGATTAATATTCTGCTATACTAATCCTCTGCTGTTACAGCAGAATGGATATTAGCAGCGAGTCTACTGAAGAAAGCGATATTAGCCGTTTTTTCTAATCACTTGGATTTAATAAATCCAAAAAGTATTTCTAAAAGTACTCAACAGATGGGGTTAGATTTTTCGTATTTTAAAAAAATTTTCTGTCCGACACTTCTTTCACCCTAATTTTTAATACCGAATTCGATGATGAAGGATTCTACTTTCACTTTTAATTTATAATTATATTTTACATAAAACAGCGATAAACAGTCTGCCTTTTCAGTTTTATCACTTCAATTTATATTTTTACACAATTGAAAAATTCCACTGCAATATTTAGCATTCACTAATTGTATTTAATTAAATTACTTACTGTAGAGTGAAAAATTGCCATTTCTATTTGAGCTATTTCTCCATGTCCAAGATGAAAAATATGTATTTGGTGAGGTGTAGTTTTTTTTCTAAACATATTTCATAAAAAAAAATTAAAGAAAAACCTTTTATTTGTCAGTTTTTCATTTTTTTTGTTTTTCTTTTAATTTTCATTCGTATTTTTTTCTGACATTAAATTAATAGGCTGTTTCATATATTCGTGCTTTTATTGTGGATTTATTAAATCCAGCTTTTTTTTTGGATTTAATAAATCCATTTTTTGTAAGAAAAATTCTAAATCTAGGTAATTAAAAAACACGCTAATTGTCTGGTAGACAGTCGCTGAAAACGAAACGACGACAAAATCGATCACCAGAATTAGTTAAGCAGGCAATCAAAATAACAAAAACTACCAACAATGATGATTAGGGCAAGGAATTCCATGCAAATGCATGTTATTTCTCGATAGTCTAAAACTAATATGGACTAAACATATATCCGACTCATCAAATTTAGAACAAACTGGCATCGATTTGTAGTTGCATATTTTGACATAAATGCATGTTTTTGCATATTTCGATTTTAAATGCTGTAACGATTCTCCAATGGAGGTCTAATATCTTGGGAACGGGGCTACCTATTAGTTCGGCCGTGCTCGTCGTTGGGGGGGGGGGGGTGTTTAGTTCCCAAATAAAATTTCATTTGAACCGATTACAAAAAGATTTTATTATAGGTAGCATTCACAAAACATTCACAAAAAAATTAAAATTTAAACGAAAGAAGAAGAAGAAGTGTCGATGATTTGTGTGTAACGTTCGATGGAATTTGCTACACATATCCTTGGCCCACCCACCATACTGACAATAGTTTGCGATTTTTGTCAGCCCAATAAAAAAAATTATAAAAAAAAACTCTTTTACCTACCTACCCCATACCTTTAACTTTACTTTTCGAAATAAACAAAATTTTAAAATTTCATGTATAAATCCATTATAATCAGGAGTTTATTAAAATTAATCAAATATAATATAAAAAATATTTAGAAATAATTAATGGGGGAAATTTATTTTATAATCTGCATAAAAGTAATCCTCGGTCACCATTTGGATAAATTCTTTAGTATAAATTTAAAAGTGTTGTATAAAAGTTTGAGATTTTAACTGAAATAAACTATTAATCTGGCAGAGATAAAGTATATTGAAGGTAAAGAAATTATCCAAGTTATGAAAGATAAATATAGAAATAACAATAAAATTGGCCAGTTTTTAATTATATATTTATATTAATTTAAATGTATTATTAATTTAAACCTGATAGGATAAATCCCAGGAAAACATATCATGAATACCGAATAAAATAATTAATTTAAGGTTTAGCAACCCTAGTTGCAAAATACCAATAAACATATAAAAATTAATTAACTAATAAAAAAATTTAATATTTAAGAGATATTCATGATATATTTACAAAAAAAAATGATTATGTGTTTAAAAGTGTAAAAACAAAAAAAAATATTTGAATAAAATATGCAATAACAACAACTTACATTTTCTGTCCCACGATGTCAACAGGCGCCGGATGACCGCAGACTCATTGCGTATTGTAAAAAAATTTTTATATAAAAGGTTGAATGTATATTAAAGGATGTCAATTACGATTATCAGAAAATTTTAATTATAATCAAAAAAAATTTAGTTAATATTTAAATTAATTTAAAATGATTAATTAAAGAAAAAAATTATTTAAAATTATAAAAAAATTTAAATGACAAACGAATGAAATATAAAAATGATTTGAAATGTCAGTGAATTAAAACAATTTAAACAATGAAAAATTATTGGACGCGATTAAAGGATTAAGACCAATAAAAAAAATAATGATTAAATTATTAAAAATTTAAAATTATAATGAAAGTTGACAATTACTATTCGATTACTGCGAATTAAAACAATTTAGTAGAACTTGATCTGTCCTATTGGTGACTGTGTAACCAGAGTAGTTTTATGTTGAATTAAAAAAAATTTTAATTTGACCACAAGGCTTTATGACCAAAATGTTAAAAAAAACCTTTATGCCCAATATACATGGACGATGGTAGATCTATTTGACCCCCTTTTTACGTTAAATAAGTTGTCCTTCCACGAAAATTATGTATGTATATGTACCCTGCTGATTCAGGAATATTTAGTTACTTCAACAACACTATATTTAAAACCCAATATCCGCAACCTGATCTACGATTCTTATAGTTTTTTATAGCCAACTTCCAATCAAAGATTCCTATAACGAAAAATGCACACACGCCGATATATATAAAATATCCATAAAATCAATTATTAGAAAAATCTCACCAATTATTTCTTTCCACCAAATAAATTATTCCAATAACGAGGAAAATCAGTTAAATTATCTTGATTAATCACCAATAAATAAAAAAATTTCACAAATATTTTCCCCAATATATTCCAGCTCACACAAATATTCATTTGAAATAAAATTTTCTTGAATTTCGAAACATTAAAATTTATTTCAAACAAATGTTGCCATAGAAACGTGTTTTCATAATTACACCAAAAAAAATTTATTAGTACACGTAAAAGCAATAAATAGATCAAATATATATTACCCAACTGGAACAGTACACCCAAAGAACGATTCAGTCTGACCCTAATATAATCCCCATCAATAAAAGTCAGCCTTTCCCGCAACGGTCGTCCTCACAAAACAGATACAGAGCCAAGTATACTGCAGAACTGAATCTGAAAAAGGCGGCAAGAGTTCCCAGACTACTAATTCCGATTAAGGTTCACCATTAGGTCCATATATCCTTTACATGGTATACTCCCACATGACCACTTTCGACATCCTCTAATTGATAATTGACATTACCAATCCTTCTTCTTACTACAGCCGGTATTCCCGTTGGTGCAAGTTTAGCACTAAAATGATTTATCAGCGAGCTTTGCGGAAAATTACGACGTATAACCCCTTGTCCGATATTTAATTCTCGTACACGAGATCTCAAGTTGTACGATTTCACGTTACGATCATAAGCTTCCCTAATTTTAGTTCTTATAGAATCCCGAAGAAGAGTAAATTCGTCTTGACGTTCCAGTTGTGTATCTGTTTCCGCAAGGAGTTCCAAATTACGTAAAATTTTGTAATCGTGTCCGTGGTTTATCATCGTTTGCCCAAACACAAGTTCATACGGTGTTCTACCTGTGGTCTGATGTATACTGCTTCGTATGGCACAATTTATACTCGGCAAATATTCGTCCCATTGACGTTGATCATTCTGAACATAAGAACGAAGAGCTTCATTTATGGATCTGTTGACCCTTTCGCTCGCGTTCGATTGGGGACTATGTATCGCAGTAAATTGATGATTTATTCCGTATTTATCTATCAGCTGTTTAAATTCTTTGGATTTGAATTGACTTCCATTATCGGAAACAATAATTTCCGGGACACCATAACATGCAAAAATTTCCTTCTTTAAGTATTCGCCAATGGGCTTGGTTACCAATTTTCTAAGGGGCTTTAAAAATGTAAATTTCGTAAAGTGATCCAAAATAATGAAAATTCCTATATTACCACCTCTAGTACGGGGGAATGGACCAATAATATCCATATATAGACGTTGAAACGGCCTTTCGGTCGTTACCATTTGTCCCATAGGTGGTCTGAGCGAAGTCGTCGGGGGTTTAGATGTTCTGCAAGAAACGCAATCCATTACGTAATCTTTTACATCCATTACCAATTTTGGCCAAAAGAAAAATTCCCGAACTCGGTGAATAGTTTTTGCAATACCACCATGAGCTGCGGTCGGTACATCGTGTGCAGCATAAATAACCTCCTTGCGAAGTTCCGCTGGAACAAATAATTTCCATGCATCTGATTCATCCACGTTGCCTGAAGGAAAATCGGTCCGCTTGTAGATAAATTTACCGATAACCTTATAATCGGGTAACCCTGCTTTTAAATATTCGTCCTTTAAACTGATATATTCAGGACTTTCAAATGCTGCAGAATTGAGGTCAATAGATGGTAAAATTTGTAAATCCAATTCCGATACAATTGTTTCATCCTCGAAAGCCCTAGATAATGCATCTGGTACAACATTGTCTTTACCACGCCTATGTTCAATGGAGAAATCGAAACCTTGTAATTTTAAAGACCATCTGGCTAATCTTCCAGAGAGGTCTTTTTGTCTCATCAACCATTTAAGACTGGCATGGTCGGTGATTACCTTGAATTCTTGACCCTCAATATACGCCCTAAACTTCTTAATAGCCAATATGACAGCCAGACATTCCAATTCCGTGATCGAATAATTTCGTTGGGCTTTATTAAATTTTTGGGACATATATGCTATCGGTCTTTCATTTCCATCATCATCCAGTTGGGCCAAAACTGCCCCAACTCCAAACGTGCTCGCGTCGCATTGAAGTATAAATGGTTTATCAAAATTAGCGTGTACTAAAACGGGAGCTGAGATCAACTTCTGCTTAATAGTTTCGAAGGATATTTCTGCCTCTTTCGACCAAGAAAATGTTTTTCGTTTCGAAAGCAACTCCGTTATTGGGAATGTAATTGTAGCGTAATCATCGATAAATCTTCGATACCATCCGGCCATACCGAGGAACTGGCGTATCTGTCTCACCGATTTCGGAACAGGAAACTCGGAAATGGCCTTCACCTTTCCCGGATCAATTTTGAGCGATCCTTCTCCCACTATATAACCCAGATATTGGACATTTCGGATTCCGAAACTGCTTTTGTTCACTTTAATCGTTAAGTTAGCCTTTCGAAGTTGGGTGGCCACCTCCTGTAGGTGTCGTACATGTTCGTCGAAGTCTTTCGAAATTATCAAAAGGTCATCAAGGTATACAAAAACGTTCGTCTTCAAATTATATGGAATGACTTGGTCCATCAGTCTGCACATTGTTTGCGGGGCATTACACAATCCAAACGGCATCCTAGTAAACTGGTACAATGGCCGATTAGGGATTGTGAACGTAGTCTTTTGTCTTGAGGTATCATCCAGTTTAATTTGCCAAAATGCATCCTTTAGATCTACTTTGGAAATGTAATAAATTGGAGGGAGCCTCGAAATCAGTCCGTCTATGTTCGGTATTGGGTAGGCGTCTTTTGTCGTCACGGAGTTCACTTTCCGACTGTCTAAGCAAAATCGTACCTTTCCTGGTTTCAATATTAAAACTCCAGGAGATGACCACGGAGATGTCGGACACTCCTCAATTACACCTAACTTCAACATACGATCGATCTCACCACACAAAAGCTTTTCCCTCGCAGGAGATATGGGATAATATCTCTGTTTTATTGGATTCGCACTTCCCGTATCGATACTGTGTTCCAATAATGTTGTACATCCTAAACCGTCACGTTCCGAATTTGGAAAATAATCAATAATCTTTTGCAATTGATGTTTTTGTTGAATTGTCATTGGTATCTTATCCGGATCTTCCTCTGAAGCAATCTCATTTACGGTATTTATCGATAAAATCTGGAGTCCAAATTGTTTCCAGAAATCCATGCCACAAATGACGTCTTATTGAATTGATGGTATTAATAAAAACCCAGCTGTTTTTGCTTGTCCATTGTAACCAATTTCCAATTCTACTGTTCCCAAAACACGTTGTCGTTGTCCATCCGCTGTTTTCACTGTTCCAACCCCACGCTTAAAGTTTTTGGTTGCCACAATCTCTCCACACAAATCCCCTCCAATCACGCTGATATTAGCTCCACTGTCTAGCAGAGCAAAACGGGATTTATCACGTAAAGTTAAACAAATATAAGGTCGATTATCATTCTCCTTACTTACAATTGACGAAACAACGAACTTTCCAAAATATCTTCTTCTTTTGTAATACTCGCGAATTCTTCTCGACGATCGATTTAGTTTTTGATCGTTTTTAGTTTTATTGAAAATTCTAGCTCTAGCACGATTATATTCCTCTAGGCGAATATGATATGGCCTTTGTAAAGGATGCATTTTTGTCCAATCAGGTTTTATTGTCTTAACAGGTGAATTTGTCAAATCAGGTTGTTTAGTCATATCAGATTGGTTAATTTCATCAGGTTTATTAGTTTCTAATTTCCTGGGGTCGGATGTCCGTCCTTGGTTGTACGAACATCCTTCCATCCGTTTTCCCGTTCCTGAGAACATTTTATACATTGTGGTTTGTATATATTCTTCAATCCACAACCGTAGCAGAATATTGTGCGAGGTTCCATACAATCCATGAAACTATGACCTATTTTGTCACAGTTCCAACATTTTGCGTTTCGTATTATTGCACAAACTTCTGTGTCCTCTGCATACAGTTGATCTTTCACGTCTGTCTGGGCATTCTTTACCATTACCTCCGATACTTGTGCTCTTTGATACGGGCGTTTATGAGCATTAGAAGCGGACATATCCTTCACAAACTTCTCGTGTCGCCGAACTGCACGTCTTAATTGCGAAACGCGAATTATTTCCAGATGAAGAAGCTCATGTCGTAATTCAGGTCTCAAATTTCGTTGAAGAGTTTCACAAAGTTCATATTCCGACATAGGAGTCATTAGCCGATCACATAACCCCAATACAGCATCGTAAAATTCATCGAAGGTTTCGTTCGATAGTTGCTTCCGACGTCTTATATCATCGCGAATGTCAAAGTCTGTATTGTAGTCCTTATATTGCCTCTTCAAAGCATCGCACAAGTCATCCCAATCCATGTATTTACTCTCACGATGATATCCCAAATACCATTTGAGGGCTTTTCCTTCGAACAGAATATGGGCATGTTCACATAATAAAAGATCATCTCCTCGTAAATTTGTTTTCGTTAACGTATTGACTCTATAAATAAATTCGTCAACAGTGACATCCGAAGTATCACCCGTGAATCGAATTCTCCAATTCCGAATCAAATTCAGGACTTTTTCTGAGTTGAGATCAGAACCTCTTTCAGTATATCGTGATCCACGATTTCCTTGTTCATTTCGACGTTCTCGAGAACCAATACTACGATCAGCCTCTTCACGGTACACTCTATTGTCCTGTACATTTTGGTAACCACCACCTGCAGGTCATTGCGGGAAATATCACGTTCGGTCCATTCATTTCGGCTTTCTGGTATTACTGGTCTCGAGTTGGCCAAATCCAAATCCCGAAAACCAATCGCGATCATATTGGTCATACCATCTCTAAAACCTCTCAGCGAATCTGTCACAATTTGTCGTATCCCCACGTCATCTAGACCTCCCATTGCCTCTCTACGAGTCTGTAATCGAGTTCTCGGTCTTCTGCCCCTGGTTATGGGAGTCTCCGCATCACCAGCACCGGATTGTTGTCCCGTAACTATAGGGGTATTTTCCCCTTGTTCCAACTGGGATGGAATATTCTCACTACTATGAACCAACGGCATTTCAAAGGAACAATAGAACAAAAGTCGACCAATAAAAATATTCCTTAACAAATATTCCTGACAAAAAAAAATTCAAATTGCCAAGGTCACGATCCGATAATAAAAATTAAAATTCTAAAATATTTTTAGTTAGATTAACGATAAAACGCAAATCAGTAACAATCAAAATCAAAATATTATTGCTACTCAGTGAAGTTGTTAGGTAGGGGTATGAAAAAAAAAAAATTTTAACCAAACTAAATATCAAACAAAAAAAATAAAAAAAATAATCATCAGCACTATCTTAAAAGAAAACCGGGGTAAAGAAAAACTCATATTTGCGGCAAAAAACTTTCGACTCCAGCCAGAAAGCAATAAATCCAAAACAAAATTGAGCTACAGAATAAATATTCTTTGACTATCCATTGCAGGAAAGGAATCGATAAAATCAAGACACTTTACGTCCAAACAACCAGAAAGTCAAATTATAATTAAGAGATAAATTTTGACAAAGAAAACAAAAAAAAATTAACGATAGAGATATAGAGAAGAAATAGGGTAAGAGTCAAACGACAATTGATCCGATATCAACCAGAAACAACATCTCTAGTTCGAACCCAAACCCTGATAACCATTGTCCTACCAAATATCAATTTAGGAATCGAGAATCATAATAACAATTAACAATTAATCCAAATTAACAAATGATAACACAAGAGCTAAAAGAAATTAAATCGAAATATAAAAAAAAATCAATATGAACATTCACACACATAAAAGATTCAAAGGACCCTCAGTCTCTAGATGTACTTGCACAAGAAATGATTTAAAACTTACGAAAACTGAGGCCCCACGTTGGGCGCCAAAAATCTCTGTAACGATTCTCCAATGGAGGTCTAATATCTTGGGAACGGGGCTACCTATAATTTCGGCCGTGCTCGTCGTTGGGGGGGGGGGGTGTTTAGTTCCCAAATAAAATTTCATTTGAACCGATTACAAAAAGATTTTATTATAGGTAGCATTCACAAAACATTCACAAAAAAATTAAAATTTAAACGAAAGAAGAAGAAGAAGTGTCGATGATTTGTGTGTAACGTTCGATGGAATTTGCTACACATATCCTTGGCCCACCCACCATACTGACAATAGTTTGCGATTTTTGTCAGCCCAATAAAAAAAATTATAAAAAAAAACTCTTTTACCTACCTACCCCATTCCTTTAACTTTACTTTTCGAAATAAACAAAATTTTAAAATTTCATGTATAAATCCATTATAATCAGGAGTTTATTAAAATTAATCAAATATAATATAAAAAAATATTTAGAAATAATTAATGGGGGAAATTTATTTTATAATCTGCATAAAAGTAATCCTCGGTCACCATTTGGATAAATTCTTTAGTATAAATTTAAAAGTGTTGTATAAAAGTTTGAGATTTTAACTGAAATAAACTATTAATCTGGCAGAGATAAAGTATATTGAAGGTAAAGAAATTATCCAAGTTATGAAAGATAAATATAGAAATAACAATAAAATTGGCCAGTTTTTAATTATATATTTATATTAATTTAAATGTATTATTAATTTAAACCTGATAGGATAAATCCCAGGAAAACATATCATGAATACCGAATAAAATAATTAATTTAAGGTTTAGCAACCCTAGTTGCAAAATACCAATAAACATATAAAAATTAATTAACTAATAAAAAAATTTAATATTTAAGAGATATTCATGATATATTTACAAAAAAAAATGATTATGTGTTTAAAAGTGTAAAAACAAAAAAAAATATTTGAAAATATATTTATTGTCGGTTGTGTCGGTTGTGTTTTGATTTGGCTCCTGATTGTAACCAATTTTTATTAATTTCGAGCAACTTTTATTAAAAAATATTATATACACACATCAGTGATTTGAAGTCAAAACTATATATAGAAAAATTTTTAGAATCTAAACCTAATAAACAAAATAAATATTAAATATTAAAATTCTAAACAGAAAAAACAGGAAAAAAAACTGCAAACAAAAATCTACAAACAAAAATTATAAGAGTGACAACAAAATTATATACTTCATATTTCTCTTGCAATAAGCAAGATTTTAATAAACTTTATATTCTAACAACAAAAACCGATACACAAAACATTATTATTTTTTTTTTTAACAATAATAAAAAACAATAGAAGAAAACATTAAAAAGCAATAAATACACGCACTGTAATGTCAACACGTAGAATTAAGAGAACAGAAAGTGACCATATCTCTTTGTCTGCTGATACGGTTATGTCGAAGCGTAAAGTTAAGGGAACAGCAGATGAAGCAGAGCTTAGCTCTTTTGATAATATTCCCGCAGTGGCAGATCTTATTTTTCCAAACACAAATGACTCTTGCTCACGCAGTCGTTTGTGGAATTGGTTAGATGCTAAATTTACAAAACATGACGAATTTATAAGAGAACAAACCGAACTAATAAAAAATATGATTGCGGAAAGTAAGAGATGCTTAATAACTGAAATTGAGCAAAAATTTAATGATTTTAAAGATGAAATAATAAACGATGTGAAAAGAGAAGTAAAGGAATTAAATGATAGGGTGATTAAACTAGAGACGGCTAATAAGGAAATTGACAGCCTAAAATCTGACGTTGAAAGTTTAAAAATAAAATGTTTAAATCAAGAAAATTCTATGGTGGCATCAGATGTACGTATTACTGGTATACCATTTTATAATAATGAAAACTTATATGAAATCTTTGAAAATATATGCAACACCTTAAATATTACTTCCCCATCGTTTAAATCTATTTTTCGTGTAAAACACTATAAAAACTATCGAAATGTCGATGATCCACCCATTGTAATAAAATTTAATACACCGTATGACAAAAACTATTTTCTAAGAATTGTTGCAGCCCATCGGCACAAATTTAAATCGCCGTTGCGTCTATCTAATGCTGGTTTTCAAAGTGATACCCCTTTTTACATTAACGAAAATCTGACACCACACAATTATGGCATTTTTAAAACAGCGCTTGGCCTAAAGAAGGATATGCTTTTGAAGACAGTGTTCACTCTACGAGGTATTGTTCACGTTAAGCAGAGCGAAAATGATGAACCAATTAATATTATTTTTCCGGAGCAATTGAAGCAGTTTTTTCGTTCTACTGATTAAGTTTTATAATGCTTTTTACTTAATTATTTTTTTAATTGTTTTGACATCGTTTAATGATTATATGACCTTAATATTTTATCTAACGTTAATTTTTAATATTGATTTTTTACAGTTTTTAAATTTTGATTATTTTTTTCATTTTTTTAAAGTAATTTTATATTTAGTCGTTTTTTATATAATTTTTGTTTCTATTAGCATTGCACACTTCAATATACTTTTTTATGACTTTTAACACTGATGAACGTGGAAGATCCAAAGATTCAACAATGAATATGGTCAGGATCTTGGCTAAGCATAAAAAAGGTTTTAAAGTCGTACACATCAATGCCCAAAGCTTAAATAATAAAGTCGATGAATTTAAATTAGTCTTTGAGAACTCCGACATCGATGTTATTTGTGTTTCGGAAACATGGCTAGTAGCATCAACCCCCGATGGTCTCATATGTCCTTATGGCTACAAAGTTTTTAGATCTGACAGGGGAGGCCACGGAGGTGGTGTTGCCATATTTGCAAAAAAAAAATAGTAGTTCTTGCAAAATATGCTGTAAGTCATCTTTTGAAAATAGTTCAATTGAGCAAGTAGTTGAGTTTATTTTTATTGAAATTTTATCATTTGGCAAAAAGTTGTTGGTGGGTTGCGTTTATAGGCCAAATAAGAGAATACCTTTAACCGTTTTGTATTCTACACTTGAAAATCTTGCCTCAGAGTATGATGATATAGTCATTACTGGAGATTTTAATTCAAATGTCTTAATGGAGACGGCACTCCCTGATAATATGTTATCGTTTGGCCTTTTTCCAGTTAACATGACAAACCCAACACACCATACGTCCACAACAAGCACGCTGATTGACCTTTTCCTTGTGTCTAACACAGCTAACGTAATTTTGTATGATCAGATATCTGCGCCATGTTTTTCTAAGCATGACCTTATTTTTCTAACTTATAACTTTCAAGTTCAACAAGCTAAACAGTGTTTCAGCTATCGTGACTTTAAACACCTAGATTTTAATCGTTTATATGAATATTCCTCTTACATTGCCTGGAGTGACATCTATTTTATGTCCTCCGTTGATGAGCAATCTTTATTTTTGGAGCACAATATTCAACATCTTTTTGACTTAACTGTACCTCTGAAACATAAGAAAACAACACCTAAACAAAAACCCTGGTTTTCAAATGCTGTTGAGAATGCTATACACCAAAGAGATTTTGCATATGCCAGGTGGAAAAGATTTAAAACTTCCGAGCTTAAAATACAATATTCCGCTGCCAGAAAACATGTTAATAAACGTATCAGATTTGCAAAAACCGAATATTATTCCAAACGATTTAGTACTGCAATCAATACTCAACAAACTTGGAACACTATTCGTGAAATAGGAATTGGCAATGCAAACAACAATATTGACTGCCAAGTGGATGCAAATATGCTTAACAGAACGTTTACTAACACCCCTGTAACCCAAGCAAATCCCACTTTTTTTAATTTTTCCTCAGACACGTTAGATACTGATAATGAGATAATCGGTGAACATTTTCAATTTTTTCAATTTAAATACTCAATATGACGTTATTACAACATGTTCTTTGATAAAATCAAACGCAGTGGGTAGTGATAACTTACACCCAAAATTCATAAGATTACTTTTGCCCTTGATTTTGCCGTATGTTACTCATCTGTTTAATACTATTATAATGTCAAGTATGTATCCGTTAAACTGGAAACATGCAAAAATTTTGCCATTACCTAAGTCGAATGGAGAATACAGACCTATAGCCATCTTGTGTTTCCTATCGAAAGTTTTAGAAAAACTTTTGTATAAACAAACGATTACATATGTCAATAATCATAATTTGCTTAACAGTATGCAATCTGGTTTTCGTCAGAATCATAGCTGCGTTACGGCTCTTGCGGAAGTAAGTGAGAATATACGGCAAGGACTGGAAAATGGGAACATTAATTTTTTAGTGCTTCTGGACCATTCTAAGGCTTTCGATACGGTAGACCATGATATACTCATTAAAAAACTGAAATACTTTTTTAGATTTAGCGATACATCTACTAAACTTATATCATCATATCTTTCGAACCGCACACAATCGGTGTTTGTAAACAATGTATATTCAGATAGCTTATCCCTTATTAAGGGGGTGCCTCAAGGTTCTATTTTAGGTCCACTTTTATTTTCCTTATACGCAAATGATTTGCCAGAGCAACTGACTAAATGTAAAGTACATTTATACGCAGATGACGTGCAGCTAACTTTAAGTAGCCCAGTTCAAAATATTGCTTCAGGTATAGCTTATCTAAATGATGACTTAAACAGAATCTACCTTTGGGCTTCTGCAAATGGACTCTGTCTGAACCCGCGTAAATCTAAATGCATTGTAATACGAAAGAAAAGTTTAGTTCCCTCGATTTCTGAGGATATTGTTTTAAATGGTGAGAAGATTGAAATTGTAAACACAGCGAAGAATCTTGGTATAATTTTCAATAGCAATTTGACATGGACTGATCATGTCAATTCACTGGTTGGTCAAACCTATGTAAAGCTACGAGCTGTCTGGTCAACACAATATTTCACCCCGTTAAGAATTAGGGCATTACTTGCCAAGACGTACTTGATTCCCTCCCTGATGTATGGTTGTGAATTATTTGGAAGCTGTGATTCAGTTAGCTATAGAAAACTAAATGTCTTATTTAGCAATATTATTAGATATGTGTATGGATTGAAAAGGTTTGATCATGTTTCCTCTGTTTCAAATAACCTTTACGGAGTCTCTTTCGAAAATCTGATAAAAATTCGCACCCTGATGTTCTTGCATAAATTAATAAACAGTCAAACCCCCAGGTATTTATTTGACAAAATATGTTTTTTCCAATCGCCACGAAACCGAAATATTGTAATACCTCGACATCAATTCCTAATGTCTGAATGGCAATTTTATGTACATGCCGCTCGTCTTTGGAATAATCTTCCACTAAGTCAACAAGTAAATAGCAATGCTAATAGTTTCAAAATATTTTTATTTAATTTTTTCAAATAATTTTTATTTTTTTCTCTTTATGATTATCAATATTGTTATATTTGTAATAAGTTTGTTATGTTAATAATTTATAATTAATTAATAATATGAAAATAATTTTTTTTGTAACGTAATACGCTCCTGTACTATAAATATAAGACTCAGTCTTGTTGTACAGGAAATGGAATCAATTAAATAAATAAATAAATAAATAAATAAAATATGCAATAACAACAACTTACATTTTCTGTCCCACGATGTCAACAGGCGCCGGATGACCGCAGACTCATTGCGTATTGTAAAAAAATTTTTATATAAAAGGTTGAATGTATATTAAAGATGTAGTATGTGAGTGGAATGTATTACTTATAGGTGACTGTCAATTACGATTATCAGAAAATTTTAATTATAATCAAAAAAAATTTAGTTAATATTTAAATTAATTTAAAATGATTAATTAAAGAAAAAAATTATTTAAAATTATAAAAAAATTTAAATGACAAACGAATGAAATATAAAAATGATTTGAAATGTCAGTGAATTAAAACAATTTAAACAATGAAAAATTATTGGACGCGATTAAAGGATTAAGACCAATAAAAAAAATAATGATTAAATTATTAAAAATTTAAAATTATAATGAAAGTTGACAATTACTATTCGATTACTGCGAATTAAAACAATTTAGTAGAACTTGATCTGTCCTATTGGTGACTGTGTAACCAGAGTAGTTTTATGTTGAATTAAAAAAAATTTTAATTTGACCACAAGGCTTTATGACCAAAATGTTAAAAAAAACCTTTATGCCCAATATACATGGACGATGGTAGATCTATTTGACCCCCTTTTTACGTTAAATAAGTTGTCCTTCCACGAAAATTATGTATGTATATGTACCCTGCTGATTCAGGAATATTTAGTTACTTCAACAACACTATATTTAAAACCCAATATCCGCAACCTGATCTACGATTCTTATAGTTTTTTATAGCCAACTTCCAATCAAAGATTCCTATAACGAAAAATGCACACACGCCGATATATATAAAATATCCATAAAATCAATTATTAGAAAAATCTCACCAATTATTTCTTTCCACCAAATAAATTATTCCAATAACGAGGAAAATCAGTTAAATTATCTTGATTAATCACCAATAAATAAAAAAATTTCACAAATATTTTCCCCAATATATTCCAGCTCACACAAATATTCATTTGAAATAAAATTTTCTTGAATTTCGAAACATTAAAATTTATTTCAAACAAATGTTGCCATAGAAACGTGTTTTCATAATTACACCAAAAAAAATTTATTAGTACACGTAAAAGCAATAAATAGATCAAATATATATTACCCAACTGGAACAGTACACCCAAAGAACGATTCAGTCTGACCCTAATATAATCCCCATCAATAAAAGTCAGCCTTTCCCGCAACGGTCGTCCTCACAATGCATATTTGGTGGCTTTTTAATGCATATTTTGTGCTTTTTAATGCATATTTGTGCATATTTTTCATTTTTAGTAGCATTTTTTATTTTGTAAAAAAATATAAAAAATTGATACGTTTTCATATTTTGATTCAATCAAAATAAACATTTTTAAAACTTTATTGACCTATGGGAAATCTTCGATTTCTGTGTCTGTTTGCAAAATAACTAACTTAAATATATTTTTAAGTTTTAAAGTGCATTATTTTTGCAAAAATTATAGTTTTTAGTGCATATTTCTTATATTGTTAGTGCATATTTTTCTTTTTTAACCGCATATTTTAGGCGCATATTTTTCATTTTTAAGTGCATGAAATGCCTTGCCCTAATGATGATATACCAAGTACCTACTAGCAACAACATGTTTGCTGCACTTGATGTAGACAATAATGATGATGATAATTATATTAACGATAATGCTAACAAAGAGCTTTCTGAAGAAAAACCGCCTTCAATAATTATTCCAAATGTTTCAGATATAAGAGCGATGATGAATAACTTTTCAAAAATAGTAAACCTTGAAGATTATTCGTACAAATCTTTGAGAGATGGTCAGGCATATAGAGAGATTGTAAAATATCTATCTTTCGTAAAAAAACTTAAACGTTTTCAAATCACATTACAAAATGTTGTTTTCAGCAGATTAAGCCTCCGCCTCCGCCGCCGATTATTTGGTTGCGCCGCCGCCGCCGCCGATTATTTTGGTCGGCTTGTTTCTCTGGTCGGTAGGTCAAATTAAGTTGGGTCCAAATTTGCCAACCTTGCAGAAAACCGTATTAGGATGGGTAGTTTCTGGAAGAATTAGGGACAATTTGGGTAGTGTTCCAAAATTCTGTAACATTATTACCGATACTGGAAACCAGAATTGTGCATCTCTGGATGTTTTGTTCGCCGGTTCTGGGAATTGGAGGAGATTCCTAAACGATCTTTGCTCACTGAGGAGCAAAAATTATGCGAAAAACATTTTATTGAAAATACCACCCGACTGCTAGATTTGAAGTCAAATTACCTTTTAAGTTTAATCCATCCAAATTGGGATCGTCTTATGAAATGGCACGTAGAAGATTTCTAACACTTGAGCGCAGACTAAATAAAAATTTTGAATTGAAGGAAATGTATAATGAATTTATGAGGGAATACCTACGTCTAGGACACATGTCCCCTGTAGACGATAATATCCTACATGGCCTCCATTATGTAATTCCGCATCAATGCGTATTGAGGCCCCACAGTTTATCCACCAAGTTGCGAGTGGTGTTTGACGCTTCGTGTAAGACCTCTACGTAAACTTCATTAAACGACATTTTAATGGTTGGGCCCACAATTCAAAATGATATATTTTCAATTCTCTTAAGATTTCGGCTTCACAAGTATGCCATCACCGCCGATGTAACAAAAATGTACCGGCAGGTTCTAATTAACGAAATTCAAATTTCAGTTAATTTTGTGGCGGGAAAGTATTGAGCAACCAATTCAAATTTATAAACTGAATACGGTGACGTACGGTACGTCTTCAGCTCCTTTTCCAGCTGTGAGATGTTTAAAGGAAATAGGTACGCTTTTTGAATCTGTGTATCCTTTGGGGTCCTACGTTGTAACAAATGATTTTTATGTTGACGATCTACTATCTGGCGCTGAAAATTTTGAGCAATTCAGAAAATTGAGAACCGAAACAATTGAAATTCTAAAATCGTGTGGCTTTGATCTTGCGAAGTGGTTTTCTAACTACCCGTCGTACAATGACGACGTTATTGAAAGAAATCTACATTTTGACACTGAAAATGTCACAAGGGCTCTTGGGCTAATTTGGAGTACCAAAAGAGATATATTCTCATTTAAGTTAGAGGATAATTTCAGTCATTTGCCAGCCACAAAACGAAATATCCTTTCGATTTCGTCAAGACTTTTTGATCCTTTGGGACTGTTGTCCCCAATTATAATAAGATCCAAAGTTCTCCTGCAAGAGCTGTGGAAAAAACAGCTTGAATGGGATGAATCAATACCCCAGTATTTAGATACCATGTGGTCCAGTATAAAACTCACCTTACTGGAGATACATAAAGTGGTTATACCTCGTTTTGTGAACATAAGTTCTACTATAAATTGTGAAGTTCACGGATTTTCCGATGCTTCTAATAATGCATACGGGTGCTGTATTTATATTAGAAGTGAACATTCAGATGGTATAACCTGTAGATTATTGGCAGCCAAGTCTAAGGTTGCACCTTTAAAAGTCAAATCACTGCCACGACTCGAACTTTGTGCTGCTCACCTGCTAGCAAAACTCTGGCATATTGTAAAACCCCTACTACCAAGTTTTATTAAAAAATCAACGTTTTGGTCAGACTTTGAAATAGTTTTACATTGGTTGAATAATCACCCTTCAGCATTGTCCTCCTTTGTTGGAAATCGGATAAGTGAAATACAAGAATGGACCGGGGGATCATTTTGGTACCACGTACCATCCAAGGATAATCCAGCTGACATTGTATCACGCGGTAGTAGTGTTGATTCACTAATGGAATCAATTTGGTTTTCAGGCCCAAGTTTTCTTTATCTTCAGCCAAATGAATGGCCACAAAATAAACATTTCGATTTATCACCTGAATTAAAATCTTTGGAAAAGAGAAAACTTCATACTGTAATGGTGATAACTGATAAAATTGAAAATTCAGTATTGGAATTTATAAACCGGTTTTCTTCGTATATGAAGGTTTTGCAGATATTTGCATACATGTTGAGAGCAATAATGAAATTCAGAAAGTATAATTTCAGCCACAATTATACTGCATTAACAGCGAATAAGCTAAATATGTCGTTTTTAAAAATTGTGGAAATGCTGCAAAAATTTGATTTCTTTGAAGAAATAAAAATTATTCGAAATGGCCAGCTTCCAACATCTAGTGTTCGTAATTTAAGTCCATTCATTAATGAATTTGAAGAGTGTGGCATACATTTCACTTTATTACGCGTCGGTGGGCGTTTATTAAATGGTCCATTAAAAGAAGATACAAAGTTTCCGTTATTATTGAAAAAAGGATCTCATTTTCTAAAAATTTATCTAGAATACTTACATCGATCAAATTCTCATGCCGGTCCGAGGATTTTAGTTACCCTATTGAGAGAGAGAATTTGGTTGGTAAACGCAAGAGAAGTGGCTAGAACAACAGTTCGAAATTGTGTTCCTTGTTGTCGGTATAAACCGAAACTATTAACTCAAATTATGGGAAACATACCTAGGGATCGATTGACTGCAGTAAGGCCATTTTGGATATGTGGCGTAGATCTTTGCGGGCCAGTTTATACCAGCATTAAAATTAGGGGTAGGCCCCCTATTAAAACGTATATTGTCGTGTTTGTGTGCTTTGCATCGAAAGCAGTTCACCTCGAAGCTATTTCAGATTTAATGACAGAAACTTTTTTATCTTCTTTATCTAGGTTTGTAGGGAGGAGGGGACTTCCGAAAAAAATATGGTGCGACAACGCGACAAATTTTACAGGTGCCGCGAATCGCCTCAGCCCGAAGTTTCTAGAAGAAGGAGAACAAAGGAAAATTGGGGAAGCATTAGCCGAGAAAGGAGTAGAGTTCCAGTTCATCCCTCCCAGAGCCCCTCACTTCGGGGGGTTATGGGAGGCAGCTGTCAAAAGCGCAAAACATCATCTCATAAGAACGGTCGGAAATGCAAACCTTACTTTCGAAGAGTTGACAACAGTATTGGTGGATGTAGAAGCTATTTTTAACTCTCGCCCGATAGTGCCAATTTCAAACGATCCGTGCGATGGGGAACCCCTTACACCAGGCCATTTGCTAATAGGGTCCTCTATGAAAGCACTGCCCGAGCCCAGCTTGATGACAGGCAAGCTAAATTGCTTGAAACGATTTCAACTCTTATCGTCCCTGAAGGAACGGTTTTGGTCTGCATGGCAGACAGATTATGTACTCCATCAACAGCAAAAAGTGAAGTCGACACAAGGAAGCCGAAACGTAGAGGTCGGAACCGTGGTAACCGTTCACGACGACAACATACCACCGCAAATGTGGCTACTAGGACGAATTGTTGCTGTAGAAAAAGGGAAGGACGGAAGAGTAAGAGTTGCACAAGTGCATACAAAAAACGGTATCTTTAAAAGGCCTATTCACAAGCTCGCTCCTCTACCAGTATTTGATGATAATGAACTCTACAGCCAAGAGATGTTGCAGCCTGTCATGGACCTACAGCCGTGCAAGGGGGCCGGTGTTAAGTAAATTCATTATTTCATCATTATATTATTTTTCTTTGTAAAATTATTATATTCATAACTTTCAAAATAATTTTGTAACTCTTTTATTTGATTTTTTATTTGAAAATGAATTCCTTGTCGAAAAGTGTAATTTTGAATTTTGCGCTAATGTTGCTGAATTAGCCATCTTTATTTCAATAAATTTCTATGGATTTGCATAAATAACTATAAGTATAGAGAAGAAGCATTGTAATTTTGCAACACACATTTTTAGTTCAGTTCGGATTTAGAAGTCAAAGTGTGAAGTTGTTTGAACTTTACACATATGCTATTCGTGCATTTGAATTTGTATTAGAGCGGGTCGATTTGTAGGGAGTGAAAAAATTCACCAATTTCCCTATGATTTCCGTATTCTATGGGTTATTCCATGAAAATTTGCCGAAGGAACCATACCTCTATCGTTAAAATCGAGTCCCCTACTTTTTGTTGGTAGATTTTTTCCCAAATTGACGTTCGTATGAAATATTACCTACACGTTCACATCCATAACTCAAAAACTATCGGGTTTAATCGCCAGTAGGCGCGTTGGAAAGGTGAGCTCATTTTGATCAATTTACAAAAAAAATCTCCAACATTGGTCCAACGGTTCAAAAGTTACGGGCATTTTTGTCCAAATTTTGGAGCATTTTTCCATTTTTTTCATGATTTTGTCCAAGAATATTACTTTCATGGCCATTTTTTTGGCTCAATCCATTATTTTATTCAATTTACAATTCAAAACGAAGAGTTTAAGCCCAAATTTATCGAATTCGGTTGATTAATTCATGCGATATTGCTAAAACAAAATAACACATAAAACCAAATTTTTGTTTTTTTTCCCTTTTTATTTTTTTTTGTACAAAAATTCAAATTAAGAGATAATAAAGTATCTATCAACCTATTATCAAAAAAATATTCAGTTTGAGTGTAGTAAAAGACAAAATGTGAAAAAAACCATTATTTTTTCTGAAAGTCTTGTTTGCTTTCAAGTCTGGGTGTTTTCGTACGGCTCTCTAATGTCGTCGCCATAGCGCCTTCTACATTCTTTCCTGCAACTCGTTTAGCAGTGGCAGCCAGCAATTGGACATGTCTTTCCGTTCCTTGAATGTGTAAAGGAATTTGTGGATCATCGAACGGTGGCACTTCGTAATTTAAATATCCCTCCAAATGTTCATACGAATAACTTTGCGTAAACAGTGGTTCGAATAAAATGGTATTGTCATTTTAATCAATCATATTTGTATATTCCGTACAATTAAAGTTTATAAGAGATTTTTTATAAACTCTAAGTTCCGTTGGGTCGACAATATCTCTTCGGTAATGTAAAATCTTCTTTATAGCAATGTTTCGTTTTTCCATTCTATCATCAAATAACATAGATAGCAAGATATTTTCTGAGTGTGCAAAATATGGATTATCTTGAATTACTGTATTTACAACTCCAAGTAAATTCGGTGGTAAAAATCGTGTCCAAGTAATAAATTTAAAAAGTAATGTACTACCGTATGCGGCAGAGCTATAATACTTAACATTGAAATACATTGGCGTGTATACTTTTATTATATAGTTAGCCAGAATTTTTAAATTTTCAGTTGGATTATTAGTTGTCACATACAACCGTAATAATCTATTGGTTTGGTGAGCCAACGAGAATGTGCAATTGGCCCTGGTTTTATGTGAGACAAATCCGCAGGAACCACACCATTAGAAATTGCATTGGCCATTAACATCAAGTACCTCGAATCAGTAGATAATTCTTCTGGATTTAAATCACCAGGAGGCATATTTTCCAAAGCGATTTCCTCAAAATCGGTTTCCACCTGAAAAGAAAACATAAAAGCTAAAAAATAGAATAAAAAATGGTAAAGAATCAGCTATAAAAATTACATACCGGAAGATTTTCACAATCAGCAATTTTTGAGCTCAACTTTCCGGTAGTTGATCGTGGTCCAGTGGTGGTTGATTTGTCTAAAGTGTCAAACAAATGTCTAAACGGCAGCTCGTTAAAGTGCAGAAGACACACAAACCAGTGCAGTGGTCTCTTTAACGGTTTTTCGAATAGTCGCAAAATTCCACCATGTACGCCAGTATTTGTTGGTTCACCATCAGCGCATATGGCAATTAATGAATCTAGAGACAATTGTTTTTCTTGGAAGAATTCGATCAATTTGTTGACTTTGCTTGCCGCAGTTTCACTTTCTAGTTTTGTGTAGCCTATCAATTGAGATTTTGGTTCCCTCAAAACAACTAGATGAGGTTCTTTAACCATCCTTGGATGCAATTTCTCATCAATTTTTTCTACAGTTAGAGCATCATTTTTCCTGCCGTTGAATGAAAATGATATCAAATTCGAGCCATCATACTTCTTACGAAGTGCGTCTTGTCTCCATTTTTCTCTTTCTCTACGAAGTTTACTTTTATCCATGATGACAAGATTGTCATGACCATCTTTTACGCCCAGGTCTTCCATCAGAGCTGTTGCCAATGCTGATCCCATCCTATCATGCACACCAAATCTGTCACACATCATTGCATAGTTTTTAGTATTGTATCTGGGAGTGTATGTTTGTGGTGGTAGAACTAATTCTGAACCTCCTCTCACATCAACTTCCATTTCGTCATAATGTGGTTCGTATGTAGGATCGTTGCTCACTGAGATTGTTGGTATCCGTTGGTATCGTCTCTTCACTTCCATTATCGTGTTCCGGTATCGTTTGTATTCTGGCATTATATTGATCGCGCATGAAATCTTTTAAGTTTTCTGGGATAGATCCACATGAGCAGTCGTTTTATTTCAAGTTGCATTTACATTTTCCAATGTTGAATAATTGGTTTGTTGATTCTACGAATTTTTTGAATTCTGTTGCGCGTTTTACTCGTTGTTTATCTGCATTACTATATGCGTCAAGCATATTATTCAATTTTCTAATGATGCTACCTTTGAGTATAAGTTCAATATTAAGTTGATTCCAAATTTCTAACAATCTGTCTGCTACTTGGGGAGTAAATCTTTTATACGAAAACATTTTGCTTTGGGCTTTTGAACGTTCGGCCAAGAAAAAATAGAACTTCAATATATCTCGTTTAGTTGACAGATTAATATCAGGTAATTCACAGGCCACGCCAAAAGAAAAAACATCATGAGAGACCAAATGTTGCAAACTACTGCGTTGGGTATCTGTTGGATTTTGCGATGAACCAGGCTCTGAATCCATTTTTTAAACCGTCACTAAAAGAATTAAATATTGTTTCGATTATCCTTTTATAATCGCTGTTAAAATATTGTTAAAATAATAAGTCCTTGATTTAATAAGTCCTTGAAATTGATTTACTTTAACTTTATTTAAACACAAAATTTATTAAAGTAAACACAATTAAGTAGTGTTGCCAGAAGTGTCTAGATGGTGCTGGTTACATCATTATAGAAACAGTGTTATAGGAAAAAGTTATTTCTTATGTCCCTTATGGAAAAATGCTCCAAAATTTGGACAAAAATGCCCGTAACTTTTGAACCGTTGGACCAATGTTGGAGATTTTTTTTTGTAAATTGATCAAAATGAGCTCACCTTTCCAACGGCGATCGATAGTTTTTGAGTTATGGATGTGAACGTGTAGGTAATATTTCATACGAACGTCAATTTGGGAAAAAATCTACTAACAAAAAGTAGGGGACTCGATTTTAACGATAGAGGTATGGTTCCTTTGGCAAATTTTCATGGAATAACCCATAGAATACGGAAATCGTAGGGAAATTGATGAAAAATAAATCGACCCGCCCTAATTTGTATATATATAATTTGTAAAATTGTACACGAGTTAAATAAAAAACTTAATTGAATTTACTACTACAAATCTTTTTGATTTTTTTTCGACTGCCTTTTGCATTTGGACAAAAACTCTTGTCTAACAGGGAGCAAATTTTGTGGAAAAGGTCATATTTTCAAAAGCACTTTTTGTAAAAAAAATATATGAAAATTACTTAATTTTGTAAAATTTGATTTTTTTTATTAAAAGGTAAACAATTGTCATATACTCAGAAAATCGTTTCGTTACAGTTAATAGTTATTTTTAAATAAAAAATTAAATTTTTAATATGTTTTTATACATAAACAAATAAGACTTATTTATCTATTCAACGATACATAAAATGTTTATATAATTTATTCCATCGAGTCCAACTAATGCACTCAAAACAGACATCTCCGGTCAAAATTTTATATTAGATAATTTTTTCAGGCTTAGTAGACTGGCTCTTATTTGTAACGTGAATCCCGCTCCCCGAGGCTTATTTTGTGAGGTAACTAGAAAAACTATTCCAGAAAAAAGTTCAGCTCAATCAAAGAATTTGTAAGCTATCCCTCGCCCTTCAAAGTTTTGAATGCGATTTACAAGGGGGAAAATGTCTTTTTTGGTTTATTTTGAAAATAGTGGCTCTTAAATAACTTAAAATAGAATTGTAAATAGAAAAATCCATTTTATTTCAAAATATTACACAGAAATTTAACTTTTTATGTAAAAATAACGGTTAACTGTAACGAAACAATTTTCTGAGTGTATGACAATTGTTTATCATTTAATAAAAAGAAAATCAAATTTTACAAAACTAAATAATTTTCATATATTTTTTTTTACAAATAAAAAAAGTGCTTTTGAAAATATGACCTTCTCCACAAAATTTGCTCCCCTATCGATGTTCTTGAGTGGGCGGCAGGAAATTTAGGGGCAAATCCTTTGTGTTTGCTTATGATTCAAAATTAAAAAAATTGATCTAAGTGGCGTGACTTTTTTTGCCACATTCAGAAACATTAAATTTTGTTCAAAAATTCATGATTTTCAACCAATGCTGGGCGTAGATTGCATGCTCAAAAATGTTCTGAAGTGGACTATTAAGTATTTCTGAAGCTCATTCTTTTAGAAAATGTCCAAAAATGTTAAAAAGCTTTCAAAAACTTGGATACAAAAGTGAATGAAGTGACCCTCCTTTTTGCAAAATAAAATACCATTTTCAGGACACGCATAAAAGTTTTGACTTTAAAAACTATCACTGCTAAACGGCTCGAGATAATTGAAAATAGTTTTCATTCTTAAATTTAGAAAGGTAATGACAATGACGCAAAATAAAATCAAGGTAAATAATGAAAATTTTGAAATTCAAAGTTAAATATTTTTTAAACTATAACAGATACTATGGTACTTGAAGCAAAACGTCTAAATCAGCAAAATCGATTCACATTTTTAAAGTTGTACGACAATACAGCTTTTGTATACCCGAGATGGTCAATTTTGACACCCTGTAGCATTACAGGGCACACCCTGTGATATAACAGGGTGGCTACAATAGTAATTGTCTGAAAGCCTAGGTCTTTCTCTTCAGCTCTTGTGAACATTTTTTTCCGATTTGATCAGTAGTTTAGAAGATCCATAATTATTACCATTTTTTTTTTGGTTTGGAACCACTGTGGAGCGTTTACTTGAAATGACAACAAGCCTGGGTTATGATTATTTTTTATTTTTTTTAAATTAAATTAAAAAAACGTGGAAAAAAAGAACAACTTCCTTCCTATGACAAGCCAATGTTAAATTCATCGGTGAAAAACCCGAAAACGAATAACTCCCTATTCAACAGTTGCAGTGCTTTAACTATTTCTTTTTCCTCACTACATATAATATTTTTTAAAGAATATTTTTATGTAAAATTGTTGCTTTTAAGAAGAGTTGATTTCTAACTGGAGTTTTAAAATATCATATTATATTTTGGACTTTATGTAGGACAATATTCTAACAAAAAAATATGATTGATAACAAACTAATGTAAACACTTACTTTTGACGCTCAATGTTTATTCGGGTATATGAAAAATGCTAAACAAATAATCAATAAAAGAAAACCATAAGTAATTAAAATTAGAATACCATTTAGTAACCCAAACCCATTCAACTTCTTTATGACAGCAATATAACACTTTCACTGCTATTAGCAACCGAATGTAGCACCGTCACCGTCTAAAATTCCTAGGAGTCATCATTTGTACACTGCACAAGAAATAAGTCGCGGCTACTCGTATTATGACTTTGTATATAAAAAGAATTCTAAAAAAACATTTAAAATATTTTCAGTACATTGGATTGTAGTGCAGTACAATAGAATTTTTGTCTACAATAAAAAAGGGTTAAATGCGACAAATAATTTGTGTAAGATGATGCACAAACAAATATACATACATACATCTTTTGTACAAATTACGAGTATCTAGACGTTGTTTTTGAAAAAAAATAATCATCTTTTATATCTACATAACCAACTCAATTTTCAAAGGAAAGTAAAAGTGACAATTGTTGTCGCCCGCCTAATGGTTTTAAAATTATTATTTTGTAATACAAATTTAGTACATTATTTAATATTTTGTATATTTATGGAAATTTATGAAGGTGTTTAAAATAACCGATTTATTTAGCAATGATCTACAATTTTTTCTTTTTTTTCTTTCAAAATCCAAATTGTCTAAATTATGACAATTACGTTTGCTTTATTATCATTAGGGCTCGGAAGTTCATTTAAATACATGTTTGTTGTCGTTAGCTGGAGAACAACGTTAACCAAATATCTTTGCGAACCAACAAATTTGCAACAAGATGACATCGATTTGTTAGTGCATATTTTTGCATATTTTGCTGTAAATGCCTATTTTTACATATTTTGATATAAATGCATATTTTAAGCGTTCTATTTGATATTTTACTAAAAACTGTGGTTTGCAAATTTTATATATATTACAAAAGTAAATAATTTTTAAAATCTATAGATAGTTTTTTATCTTTTTTAACACTAAGCCTAACAAGCATATTTGCGAAAAAGGAGACACAGCTGCGAAAAAGGAGACACATTTTCGAAAAGAGAGAAATGTATAGAGGAGATTGGAAGATAAATAAACGTCTAAAAATAGAATGTTTGTATGTGTCTGTGTTGATCGCTGATGAGTAAAAACCAATAACAGAAAGCTGAATATGAAAGAAAACTACGAATTAGTTACATTGCATTCAAGGACAAGAAAAAAAGCTTTATTCTTTTAAAGCCAATGTTAAAATTGATAATATTCCAAACGTTAAAGAAAATCAAATGCATATTTTTGAAATTTTAAATGCATATTTTTCGATAATAAATGCATAAACTTCCGAGCTCTAATTATCATTAAAAAACCATGTAATATTTTTGCCAAATCATATCGACAAATTCATAAATAATTATGATCTGCCTACAGCTTTTTTTAAAAAGTAAATTTTTATGACAAACGAGAAGACAAAGTATGTCATATCATGAAAACTAAAGTCAATTATTATTGTCATTGAATATTTTGAATTTAACTATTTGACGACTAATGGTTGATATACATATGTCTCATTTTTATTTTTTGTTATATTTTTCATATATTCCAACCGATTTTTTTAAACTGACTTATATTAATATAGAGAGTTGCTGCTTTAAGATTATGCCAAATTATTGGCCCCATGTATTCTTAGCGCCTAATTAATTGACCCCAACTTCTGAAAAATAAGTTTTTTTGTTCATCTTTTTTGGATGTCATTTATTCAGATGTTATCAAAATATTGGGAATAGTTTTGCTTTATTGCCTACAGGGCGCTAATTCAGCATGGGACATATGTGTCCCATTGGTCGTCAAAGGTAAACAAAGAAGAAGTTTTATAGTCCCGAGTAAAAAAGTTTTGATATAACCATATATTATTTTATGTAATTGCGTATAGTAACTTATAGTTACATATGGCCACATATGCTTTTAAATTCAAGCAGATATACTTTTGTATAGTCATATGTTAGATATTTTTTCCTCAAAGGTTTTAATATGAAGGCATATGTGATTTTATATTATTACATACTGGCCTACATATAATTGCATGTTCTATATATAAGTACATAAAGTAACATATTACAGATATAATTACATTTACGTTTATATATAATTTAGTATGACACCATACATAATAATATAAAACTATATGTGGAGCCATATAAGAAATATTTCATAATTTTTGTTAGATATGATTACATATTGACGAATAAGAACCCATATATAACTTGATATGGTTCCATATCTACAATATTTCATGATTTCTTTAATATATAACAATATAACGTTCTTTATAAAATCATCTATAATTATATATCATCCCACATAAGCAATTATATCAAAGTGATTTTATATAAAAATATATAAGGTCCATATAAAACCGTATTATATTATATGTGGTTCTATGTTAACAATGATTTTGAACTAGTTTTAGATTTCCCAAGTAAAAAAAAATGATATGAAGCCATATAAAGTTATATTTAATTATATATAATCTTCTATGTAATTAGATATAATTATATCCGAAAAATGAGAACGTCTTATTGTATCATATTGTATCGAATTGTATACAATTGTATACAATTTGGTACAATTTGATACAATTCGATACAATATGATACAATTGTATCCGAATTTTGTCCTCATCCAATTACATAAAATTATATCTTTTTGTATAAAATTATATAAAATGTTATAAAAGTGGACACAGTTTGATACAATTATACCTAAATATTAACCCTATATTTTTACCATAATATATATGACCATATCTAACAATATACAAAATTATATTTTTAAATAAAAAAAGATATACAATATCTGGAGATCATACCTGAGGGATTTCAATTACAATTACTTGTAATTGAAATTACAAGCAATTGTAATTGAAAATTTTCAATTACAAATTACTAGTTATTTAGAATTAAAAAGTGTTTTTTGTTAAAATTTTGTATAAAAATCTGACTGGGATAGGTTGCATAGGCATGGATGCGTATAAAAAGAATACGTCATGTTGGGATTACCCCTAACTTGTGCTTTTTGTCATTATTATATTATTACAAATTACTTGTAATTGTTCTTTTTTGAATTACAATTACAAATAATTTGTAATTGTAATTGAGTTTTTTTGAATTACAAATTTTGAATTACAATTACAAATAATTTGTAATTGTAATTGAGTTTTTTTCAATTACAATTACATGTAATTGTGTAAATGAATGTGTAATTAATTACAAAATGTAATGATTAACGCCCAGGTCTACTGGATATCCTATAATTTCGATAAATCTTCCATTACTTTTATCCAGATTTACCATGACAGTGCATTAAACATGAACAAATTTTTCTTTGTTTTTAGTAATTTTAAAATAAGGTTAACAACACTGAAATTTTTAACTTAATAGGATTGTGATATACAACCAAGATATAAGAGATCAGTCAAGTGTGCGTTATATTGTAGAGAATTCCATATTAAAGCTTCAGTATTGTTAATTTTATGGGCGCGTTAGCCATTTTAACTCACGCTCCTAAACAAAAACAAATTACTCAAGCACGAGCATTTCGTGTCTTACTCACGCAGACATGAGTATATTAAAAACTTACTCACAATCAGAAAATTCTTACGCAAAACAGTAAAAATTACTAAAAAACATATGATGCAAAAAATAAACACACACACGAAACATGCACGGGTTATATATTCTTACTCACGCTCACGTACGAATTATATATTCTCACTCTAACGGGCGAATTACTTTGGTATAGTAATTATTACTCACGATCACTTGTGAATAACTTCACTCACGATCGTGTCATGCGCCAATCCCTAGTAATTACAAAATCTAAAACTATTTCAAAATCATTTTTAATATGGAACCACATTTAATACAATACGGTTTTAAAAGGACCTTATACATATATTTTTATATAAAATCACTTTGAAAAAATTGCTAATGTGGGATAATATATAACACTATGCGACAGTCAAAATCGGGATGGGATGAAACCAACGGGAAATGTTATATCGGTCAAAAACAAGTTATACGTGTCCCGGCGTTTCGCTGGGTCACCCCTAGGACTCGAGATATATCTTTTTTTTGACATAACTCGAGAACCACTAGTCCGATTTTGCTCAAACAATTTTAAAAAAATTAAAAATTACAATTCCTCAACAGTTTTGCCTGTAAAAATAAATGTTTGTTACCGCTACCATAAAAATCAATAACCTTTTGTTTATTACTTTTTTTTAATATTTTACGCAAAAAATATTTTTTTCTTCATACATTTATTTTTACCGGCAAAACTGTCTGTTGAGTATATAGAAAAACGTTATATGAACAGATTAAAGGAATTGTAATTTTTAATTTTTTTTTAAATTGTTTGAGCAAAATCGGACTAGTCCTAGGGGTGACCCAGCGAAACGCCGGGACACGTATAACTTCTTTTTTACCGATATAACTTTCCCCGGTAGTTTGAACCCTTCTCGATCACTGACCCCTACCATTTGTCTCACAGTGTAATTATAGATGATTTTATAAAGAATGTTATATCGTTATATATAAAAGAAATCATGAAATATTGTAGATATGAAACCATACTAAGTTATATATGGGTTCATATGCGTCAATATATAATCATATATAACACCTATTATATAATATTTCTTAAATGGCTCCATATATAGTTTTGTATTATTATGTATAGTGTCATACTAAATTATATATAAAAGTATATGTAATTATATCTTTTATATATTACTTATATATAGCACATACACTTATATGCAGGCCAGTATGTAATAATATAAAATCACATATGTCTCAATATTAAAACCTTTGAGGCAAAAATATTTAATATATGACTATATAAAAGTCTATATGCTTCAATTTAAAAGCATATGTGGCCATATTTAACTATAAGTTACTATATGTAATTACATAAAATAATATATGGTTATATCAAAACTTTTTTACTCGGGTTAGTAATTACTAGGGATTGGCGCATGACCAGAAATGTTCTTAAGTCACGTTATTCACCCGTGATCGTAAGTAATAATTACTATACTCAAGTGATTCGTGCGTGAGTCTGAGAATATATAATTCGTACTTGGTTCGTGCGTGAGTGTGAATAAGAATATATAACCCGTGCATGATTCGTGTGTGAGTTTATTTTTTGCATCATATATTTTTAGTAATTTTTACTATTTCAATTACTTCACAATTACAATTACAGTTACATGAAATGTAATTGAATTTTTTTAATTCAATTACATTTATTTGCAATTGTAATTGAAATCCCCCAGGTCTGATCTCCAGATATTGCATATGTTTTTTATTTAAAAAAATAATTTTTGTATATTGTTAGATGTGGTCATATATAATATGATCAAAAGTATAAGGTCAATATTTAGACATAATTGTATCAAACTATGTCCACTTTTATAACATTTTATATAATTTCATACAAAAAGATATAATTTGATGTAATTGGATGAGGACAAAATTCGGATACAATTGTATCGAATTGCATAAAATTGTATCAAATTGTACCAAATTGTATACAAATGTATACAATTCGATACAATAAGATACAATAAGATGTTCTCATTTTTCGGATATAATTATATCTAATTACATAAAAGATTATATATAATTAAATATAACTTCATATGGATCCATATCATTTTTTTTACTTGGGGTTTTATTTTTTTCATTAAATTAAACAAAAAAATGAATAAAATTAAATGAAACTATTCATTCAACCAAACATAAAAAAGACTTAGGAAAAAGATATCGTCGCCTAAAATGCAGAAGGGCGTAACAACAAAAGAATTAAAAACCGAGTTTTTGATTGATTATAATGCACTAGACTAAATACATGTCCCTACAAAAATTTAAACTTATATACAGAAATAAGTCTAAAGTCAAGAAAATAAATGCATCCTTTAATTCCAAAATATATTTAATTCTACAATAGTTTTTGCTTCTCCTCTAAAAGAATAAAAAGTGTTGTTACGCCGTTTTGCAATTTAGGTGACGATATATCGATTGACTTTCGTTTGGTTTCACTCATAGCTCTTCCAAATGACGAATTGGAATTGTTCAAAGTTGGTTGAATTTTATATGCTCGATCATATGATGGATCATGACGGCTTGGTTGCTGAACATTGTTTGTGAAATCCGAATTTCTTCAAATCGTGGCCGAACTATAACATTCGATACAAGTGGCACAGAGTATACTGGTGATGTTAATTGGTAGGTTTCATCATTTTCAAATGGGTTAAGCAATTCCCTAACTTCATCATCTGTTGCATAATATCGACGTTGATTAGTTCTTTTCTTCTTGCAGTTATATCCCTACGGGGAAAGAGACCGGTCCCAGATGACACGCAGGATAGGTCCCAAGGGGGCGGAGACCGGTCGTTGATCGGTCTTTTTGTTTGAAAGAGACGTATCACTTTAACATGGCGTTGTCATTGGAAATGACCAATTGCCACAGTTTAGACACCTTGTGACAGTAAGGTGGTGTGTCTAAAAATAGCTTTTCAAATAAACTAATAAAAAATTAAGAATTAAAAATAATCTACTTGGCGTCGAAGTAGGGCTCGATAACACAACCTCCTGCTTGTAAGGCAAACGCTCTACCGTCTGAGCTAATGTTGCTTATGCGTGATGGCTGGCTAAAGGTAAAGTTATATATTTTTCGTTTCTCTTCAAATAAAAGAGAAAAAGAAAGAACAAACACTACAAGCAAATAAAAAAAATTGAAAAGCAAAAAATAGAAAAGAAAACAACACTAACACACACATAAATATAGTGGAAGTGCCTTCAGTATGCCCCCGATTGACCAGTCACGGGATAGGTCCTTTAATGGCAGTTGAGTCGTTTTTTGCGTTGGCCATAATTAAATTAAAAAATCATTTAAAAATTAGAAAATTACCTCAAAAACTCTGATATTATAAATAAAAATTTAAAAAATTGCCCTTAAGTTAAAAGGAAAATTAAATGAAATACCAATTGTTAAAACTAAAACAGCTTTAACATTAAAAATACAAAACTTAAAATTTTTTAGCAAAAAATTATAAAAATTTAAAATAAGAGCTAAAATAAGCAAATCGTAAAAAAATAAAGTTCAAAATAAAAAAAGAGTAAAACAAATAAAAAAAATATTTTAAAAAATATGCCGCGAATTTTATTTTTTATTTCGGTATTGGTCAAGTTTTTTAAAAGCAACAGTGAAAGTAACAAATCAGAAAATACTTAGAAAATTAATTCATTCTCTTTGGTTCATATTTGTACTAATTTAGTAATATGCCTTCGGTTGACCGGTCACGGGATAGGTCCTTGGAGGGCAATTGACTCCTCATTCCCCGTAGGGATGTTACACAATCAATATATGGGTGATATCAAAAAACGTGATAAAAACCGTGTAACCACCTAATTTCTAATGCATGAATTACATTTGAGTTACATATTTCGATATATATCAGCGCATTGTCACCTGTTTTACAAAATTTATAACAATCTCACCAATTTTTGTTTAATACATAAAATTTGTGACCAATTTTATAGGCCAAATGTAAACTCCGTAACAAGTAACTCATAAGGTTTTTTAACTTTAATAGCTTATATTTTAATAACCAATAAAGATAAACACTAACTGTAAGAATTTTTATGAAGAGGAAAAGTGCCGTTTTTAATAAAAATTAATACATTTTACAAACTTTTTCGTATATCTTAGCTATCAGTTTTTTCGCCCTCCGGAAAACCTGTTAAAGAACACATAATACTACTTGCAGGCAAGCCTCGTTGTTATATAAAAAATAAAATTAAAAATATTTGTCGTATCTATTTATATATAAAATTTTTAACGGTTTTATCAATAATATATTCCTATATATACAATTTGCAATAAAGCAAATAGTGATATATGATTTAATATGATTACATATGAGAAAATTTCTAAAAAAATTTCTAATATATCATCATATCTCTATATATAAAAGAATAACGTGACTGACTGACTGACTGACTCAACATCGCCCAGCCCAAACCGCTGAAGCTAGGAAGTTGAAATTTGGTATGTAGGTTCCTCTTTCGGCATAGACGTCCGCTAAGACGGGATTTTCGGAAATTCCTACCGGAACGGGCAAAAAGGGGAAAAGTTTCCCCCTTGGCGGCCTGCCAAAACCCCTTTGGCTAGAAAGCTGAAATTTAAGATATGTGTTCCCTGGAGTATGGGCTAACTTTTCTGAAAAGTACTTCCTGGAATTTTGGACAGGGACGTTGTAAAAATGGGGGTTAAAAAGGGGAAAAAGGCCCCCCTCGACGGCCTGCTCAAACTGCTGGAGGTATGAAGTTGAAATTTCGTAAGTAGGTTCCTCGACCGGTGTAGACGTCCGTTGAGACGCAATTTTTGGAAATTCTTATCGGGAGGGGCAAAAAGGGGACAAAAAAAGTACCTTTTTCCAAAAAAGTACCTTTTTCAAAAAAAAGTACCTTTTTCCAAAAAATGTACCTTTTTCCAAAAAAAGTACGTGTTTCCAAAAAAAGTACCTTTTTCCAAAAAAAGTACTTTTTTCCAAAAAAGTACATTTTGCCAAAAAAAAGTACCTTTTTCCAAAAAAAGTACATTTTTCCAAAAAAAGTACCTTTTTCCAAAAAAAGTACCTTTTTCCAAAAAAAGTACCTATCCAAAAAAAGTACCTATCCAAAAAAAGTACCTTTTTCCAAAAAAAGGTACCTTTTTCCAAAAAAAGTACCTTTTTCCAAAAAAAGTGCCTTTTCCAAAAAAGTACCTTTTTCCAAAAAATGAACCTTTTTCTAAAAAAATGCACCTTTTCCAAAAAAAGTACCTTTTCCAAAAAAGTACCTTTTTCCAAAAAAAGTACCTTTTTCCAAAAAAAGTACGTTTTTCCAAAAAAAGTACGTTTTTCCAAAAAAAAGTACGTTTTTCCAAAAAAAGTACCTTTTCCAAAAAAAAAGTACATTTTCCAAAAAAGAACCTTTTTCCAAAAAAGTACCTTTTTCTAAAAAAAAAGTACCTTTTTACAAAAAAAAGTACCTTTTCCAAAAAAAAGTACCTTTTCCAAAAAAGTACCTTTTCCCAAAAAATATACATTTTTCCAAAAAAATACCTTTTTCAAAAAAAGTATCTTTTCCAAAAAAAGTACCTTTTCCCAAAAAAAGTACCTTTTTCTAAAAAAATGTTCCTTTTCCCAAAAAACATAAATTTTTATAAAAAAATACCTTTTTCAAAAAAAGTATCTTTCCCAAAAAAAGTACCTTTTTCTAAAAAAATTTTCCTTTTCCAAAAGAAGTACCTTTTCCAAAAAAAGTACCTTTTTCCAAAAAACATACATTTTTCCAAAAAAAAAAATACCTTTTAAAAAAAAATACCTTTTCCAAAAAAAGTACAAATAAAGTACTTTGTAAAAACAAAGTATATTTTTCCAAAAAATTTCGTTTTTCCAAAAAGTACCATTTAAAATAATATATAATTTCAAAAAAACTACTTTTTTTCCTCCCCTCACGGATATCACCACTAAAACAAGGTTTCTTGATATTCGGCATAGACGTGCGCTAAGACGGGATTTTTGGAAATTCCTACCGGAACGGGCAAAAGGGGAAAACTCTCCCCATATACAGTCTCACAAATTGGAAAAGTGCCTGCCAAAACCACTGGAGGTAAGAAGTTGAAATTTGGTATAAAGGTTCCTCCACTGTAGTAGACATCGACTTATTCCCTAAGGATATCCCAAAAGCAAATTCGGAATATGAGTTCTTCCTTCTGTGTAGGCGTCCGCTTAGACGGAATTTTTGAAATTCCTATCGGGAGAGGAAATAAGGGGAAAAGTCTCCTCCTTGACGACCTACCCAATCCCTTTTGGCCAACCTCAAATTTTAAATATGTATTCCTTGGAGTAGGACTAACTCACCGGTAACGTAATTTTTCTATTTTGGAACATGAACATAGTAAAAATGGTGGTTGAAAGGAAAAAATGTCTCCACTAACGGCCTGCCCAAACCGCTTAGGCAATGCAGTTGAAATTTGGTATGAATTATCCTCATCCATCGCAGATAGCCGCGAAGATGGAATTTTTGTAAATTCCTAAAGGGAGGGGCAAAAAGAAGAAAAGCCTCACCTTGGGGGCCTGTAAAAACCCCTTCGGCTAGAAACCTGAAACTTAAAATGTGGGTCCCTGGAGTAAGGGCTAACTTATTAGAAAGATACTTTTTTGAATTTTGGACAGGGTCGTTATAAAATGGGGGCTCAAAAAGGGAAAGTGGCCCCTTAACGACCTGTCCAAACTGCTGGAACTAGGAAGCTGAAATTCGGTACTTAGGTTCCTCTTCCAGCCTAATTCCAACCGGGAGGGACAAAAAAAGAAAAAGTGTCCCCCTTGACAGCCTGCTCAAACTGCTGGAACTAGGAAGCTGAAATTCCCTGTCGATGGATTTTCGGAAATTCCTACCGAGAGGGGGACAAATAGTAAAAGTTGGGTAGAAACCTGAAATGTAAAACATATGTTACTTGGAGTATGGGCTCACTTATCGGGAAGGTGCTTTTTGGACAGGGACATTGCAAAAATGGGGATTAATGAAGCGAAAAGTGCCGATTAAAGGCCTGCCCAAACCGCTGGAGGTAGGAAGTTGAAATTTGGTTTAATGTTCCTCCTCTATTGTGGACATCCGCTAAGATGAGATTTTTGGAAATTTCCACAGGTAGGGTCAAAAACAGGAAAAGTCTCCCCCTTAACGGCCTGGCCAAACTGCTGGATCTAGGGAGCTTAAATTCGGTATTTGGGTTCCTTCTCCAACGTAGACGTCCCCTTAGACGGTATTTTTGGAAACTCATACCGGGAGGGGTAAAAAGGGAAAAACTTCCCCCTTGATAGCCTGGCCAAACTGCTGGATATAGAGACCTAAAATTATGTATGTAGTATGTTCCTCCTCCAACGCAGACATCCTCTAAGACGGAATTTTTGGAAATTCCTACCGGGAGGGGTAAAACCGGAATAATTCTCCCCTTTGATGGCCTAACCGAACCCTTCGGCTAGAAACCTGTAATATATAATATGTTTTCCTTGGAGTATGGGCTAACTTATCGACAAGGCATTTCTAGGACTTTGGACAGGAACGTGGTAAAAATGGTGGTTCAAAAGGGGAATATTGCCCCCTCCCTTAACGTCTGCGTCTTTAGCTAAAAGCCTAAAACTTAAAGAACAAGTGTATATGGAACACTAAAATTAAGAAACTAAATAGGAAACGAGTGGAATTGAAACACTACACAAGTGGAACGAAATGGATATAAACTTTGAACGAGTGGAATTGAAATTATAGACAATGCAAATGGATTGGAAGAGGGAATTACCTGTTCAAATACTATCCACGGAATATGAAACTTATGTAGCATTGAAACATACTCTCGAAAAAGTTAAACAAATTTTCTAAAAGAGAAAAAACTTTAGAAAAGAAATGGAACTTATATATTCTGATATTTAAACTGCAGGTAACGAAGCACCGGTGGAAGAAACCGACGCAGTAAAATTTCCAACTGAATTTGTGAATTTACTTGAATTGCCTGGTCTACCTTTACATAAACTGGAATTAAAAAAAAAACTTTAAGGCACGCTAACAACGTAGCGGGCTTTGCCCGCTATTTTTAATATTATAAAATGCTTTCCAACCCTGCTTTACGTTATTTATTTTCATTCAAAACACAAATGAACAAAACTACTTATGGGTCTATCTACCCAAGTTCGCATTTTACCAAATTATCTTAACATACACACGTATATTGCAATTTATTATGGTTTCATTACTAACAATCCACTTTCATGAGAAAAAGTGATCAAATATTTATTTATTTATTTTAAACCCATTGTTGTGCAGAATTATTTATTTGTGGTGGCTGGGTGAAGGCTTTTATTATAAAAACTGTACTTTATATAAAAAGCGAATTTAAAAATAATTGTCGGGGGGGGGGGGGGGGGCGCAGCCCCCCCCCCCTAAACTTTAAGGCACGCTAACAACGTAGCGGGCTGCGCCCGCTAGTAGAAACATATAAGGTCACATACAATATTTTATATTATCATATATTTTAATATTAAAAAATATATGTTATATATACTCTTTTTTACTCGGGGTGTATGTATGTATGTCAAGATAATTTGGTAAAGTGCGCACATAAGTAGATGGACCCGTAAATAGTTTTGTTCATTTGTGTTTTGAATGAAAATAAAAAAAACATTTAAAGCAGGGTTGGCAAGCGATTTATAATAGATAGCGGGCGAAGCCCGCTACGTTGTTAGCGTGCCTTAAAGTTTAGAATTAAATTTCTTTTAGATAAAATAAAACACAATATTTGTTATTAAGATAAAATAATTGTTAAGGTAAATTTATTGTAATGTTTAAGTACAAACACTATTTTTTGCCTCTTAATTTTTACACGTGAGCATGTAACAACTAATTGTCTGTTGTTCAAGCCATCGGCGTAGATAGGTCGTATTCGTGGTTGGGTGTGTAAATTCGCTTTGTTTATTTAAAGTACAGTTTTTATAATAAAAGCCATCACCCAGCCACCACAAATAAATAATTCTGACACAACAATGGGTTTAAAATAAATAAATATTTGATCACTTTTTCTCATGAAAGTGGATTGTTATTAATGAATCCATTACAAATTGCAATATACGTGTGTATGTCAAGATAATTTGGTAAATTGCGAACTTAGGTAGATAGACCCGTAAGTAGTTTTATTCATTTGTGTTTTGAATGAAAATAAATAACGTAAAGCAGGGTTGACAAGCGATTTATAATATTAAAGATAGCGGGCAAAGCTAGGTATCTACATTGTTAGCGTGCATTGAAGTTTTTTTTAATTCCAGTTTATGTAAAGGTAGACCTGGCAATTCAAGTAATTTCACAAATTCAGTTGGAAAATTTACTGCGTCGGTTTCTTCCACCGGTGCTTCGTTACCTGCAGTTTAAATATCAAAATATATAAGTTCCACTCATTTTCTAAGGTTTTTTCTCTTTTAGAAAATTTGTTTAACTTTTTGGAGAGTATGTTTCAATGCTACATAAGTTTCATATTCCGTGGATAGTGTTTGAATAGGTAATTAAAAGGAGTTCTTCACCCCTTTTTGTTTCTCCCAGTAAAAATCCCAAATATATATAATCTGCCTCAATCGCATGCGAAATTTCAAGTACCAAACTCCGGCAGTTTGAGTCATTCAAATTCCATTCCATTTTGTTTAACAATTTCAGTGTTCCAATGCAACTCCTTCCAAGATTCCATTTCGTTCACCATTCCATTTCGTTCCCATTACCTATTATTCCAATTCCACTCGTTCCCCGTTTCATTCCATTTCGTTCCTACTGTCTTGTGTATCGATATTGATATCAGTCGCTTCTCTTTCCATTCCATTTCTTTGCACTTGCTCCGTTCCATTCCTCTTTTAACTGCAGTGTTTCAATTCCACTCGTTCCCCATTCTATGCCATCTCGCTCCTCATTCCATTTGTTCTATATTCCATTCCTTTTCGTTCCCTCTTCCAATCCATTTCCATTGTCTATAATTTCAATTCCACTCGTTCAACGTTTATATCCATTTCGTTCCACTTGTGTAGTGTTTCAATTCCACTCGTTTCCTATTCAGTTTCTTAATTTTAGTGTTCCATATACACTCGTTCTTTAAATTTTAGGTTTCTAGCTAAAGACGCAGATGTTCAGGGGGGGGGGGGGCAATTTTCCTCTTTTGAGCCACAATTTTTACCACGTTCCTGTCAAAGTCCTAAAAATGCCTTGTCGATAAGTTAGCCCATACTCCAAGGAAAACATATTATAGATTACGGGTTTCTAGCCGATGGGTCCGGTTAGGCCATCAAGGGTAGAATTATTCCGTTTTTACCCCTCCCGGTAAGAATTTCCAAAAATTCCGAGAACGTCTGCGTTGGAGGAGGAACCTACTACATACATAATTTTAGGTCTCTATATCCAGCAGTTTGCCCAACTCGGCAAGGGGGAAGTTTTTTCAATTTTTACCCCTCCCGGTATGAGTTTCCAAAAATACCGTCTTAGGGGACATCTACGTTGGAGAAGGAACCCAAATACCGAATTTAAGCTCCCTAGTTCCAGCAGTTTGGCCAGGCCCTAAAGGGGGAGACTTTTCCTGTTTTTGACCCTACCTGTGGAAATTTCCAAAAATCTCATCTAAGCGGATGTCTACAATAGAGGAGAAACTTTAGTACCAAATTTCGACTTCCTACCTCCAGCAGTTTGGGCAGGCCTTTAAGCGGCACTTTTCGCTTCATTAATCCCCATTTTTGCAATGTCCCTGTCCAAAATTCCACAAAGCACCTTCCAGATAAGTGAGCCCATACTCCAAGGAACATATGTTTTACATTTCAGGTTTCTAGCCAACTTTTACTATTTGTGCCCCTCTGGTAGGAATTTCCGAAAATCCATCGACAGAGAATATCAGCTTCCTAGTTCCAGCAGTTTGAGCAGGCTATCAAGTGGGACATTTTTTCTTTTTTTGTCCCTCCCGGTTGGAATTAGGCTGGAAGAGGAACCTAAGTACCGAATTTCATCTTCCTAGTTCCAGCAGTTTGCACAGGTCGTTAAGGGGCCACTTTCCCTTTTTGAGCAACTATTTTATAACGACCCTGCGGTTGCCTCAGCGGTTTGGGCAGGCCGTTGTTGGGGACATTTTTCCCTTTCAACACACATTTTTACTATGTTTCTGTTCCAAAATAGAAAAATTACTTTGCCGGTGGGTTAGTCCTACTCCAGGGAATACATATTTAAAATTTTAGGTTGGCCAGAAGGGATTTGGCAGGCCGTCAAGGAGAATACTTTTCCCCTTATCTCCCTCCCGATAGGAATTTCAAAAATTCCATCTAAGCGGACGCCTACACAGAAGAAGGAACTCACATACCGAATTGTGAAATTATATTTTTTTAAATGGAATTTTTTGGAAAAAGCGAAATTTTTTGGAAAAATATACTTTACTTTTACAAAGTACTTTATTGGAAGAAGGTACTTTTTTTGAAAAAGTTATTTTTAGGAAAAATTAATTTTTTTTCCAAATAGGTACTTTTTTTTGGAAAAATGTACTTTTTTTTGGAAAAAGGTACTTTTTTTTGGAAAAAGGAACTTTTTTTTGAAAAAGGTATTTTTTTTTGGAAAAAGCTACTTTTTTTTGGAAAAAGGTACTTATTTTGGAAAAAGGTACTTTTTTTTGGAAAAATGTACTTTTTTTGAAAAAAGGTACTTTTTTGGAAAAAGGTACTTTTTTGGAAAAAGGTACTTTTTTTGGAAAAAGGTACTTCTTTGGAAAAAGGTACTTTTTTTGGAAAAAGGTACTTTTTTTGGATAAAGGTACTTTTTTTGGAAAAAGGTACTTTTTTTGAAAGAAGGTACTTTTTTTGGAAAAGGTACTTTTTTGGAAAAAGGAACTTTTTGTGGGAAAAGGTACCTTTTGTGGAAAAAGGTACTTTTTTTTTGGAAAAATGTACTTTTTTGAAAAAGGTACTTTTTTGGAAAAAGGCACTTTTTTTTGGAAAAAGGCACTTTTTTTGGAAAAAGGTACTTTTTTTTGGAAAAATGTACTTTTTTTGGAAAGAGGTACTTTTTTTGGAAAAAGGCACTTTTTTTGTCCCCTTTTTGCCCCTCCCGATAGGAATTTGCAAAAATTCCGTCTCAACGGACGTCTACACCGGTCGAGGAACCTACATACCAAATTTAAACTTCATAGCTCCAGCAGTTCGAGCAGGCCGTCAAGGGGGAGACTTTTTCCCCTTTTTGCCCCTCCCTGTAAAAATTTCAAAAAATCCCGTCTTGGTGGATGTCTACGATATTGGAGGAACCTTTATACCAAATTTCAATTTCCTACCTCCAGCGGTTTGGGCAGGCCGTCAAGGAGGCTCTTTTCCCCTTTTTAACCCCATTTTTACAACTTCGCTGTCCAAAATTCTTGAAAGTACTTTCTAGAAAAGTTAGCCCCTACTCCAAGGAACACATATCTAAAATTTCAGCTTACTAGCAAAAGGGGTTTTGGCAGGCCGTCAAGGGGGAGACTTTCCCCCTTTTTGCCCGTTCCGGTATGAATTTTTAAAAATCCCGTCTTAGCGAACGTCTAGCGGAAAGAGGAACCTACATACCAAATTTCAACTTACTAGCTTCAGCGGTTCGGGCTGGGCGATGTTGAGTCAGTCAGTCAGTCAGTCACGTTATTCTTTTATATATGTGACGCGCAAAATAGAAAGGGACCTAAGGGTAAAAAAAGGGCATGGGATCGGTCTCATTCGATGCTCAGATGTTGTCCACATCAAAAAAAAAAAATTGATTTTTTTACCCTTAGGTCCCTTTCTCTATGCGCTGTCACATATAGAAATTGAACTTAATAATCTTTAAAACGATGGTAATGTGTAAAAAGGTTAAAGTCGGGCATGCCGACTATGTAATACCCTACACCAGTCTGGTTAAAAGCCAACTAATGTTTGGATCCGAAATTCGAATGAGTTAAAATGCGACTTGTGTCAAAATTTTCTATAATGTGAGTCAGCGAACCAAATTTCATTAAAATATCTTAATATTTTCGGTATACTATAAGGTTGGTCTAGGACCTATATTTTTTGGTGTTACAAACATCAGCACAAACTTATAATACCCTGACCACATAGTGGTGTAGGGTATAACTAGGCCAACCAAAAAGAAGCCAGGGCATGTTTTTTATTTGAAGAGATAGAACAGTTTAGATTAAATACAAGTTCTGATCTTAAAAATATAAGAATTTTAAGCTATATTTGTTAGAGCTTTTTATACCCTACACCACTATGTGGTCAGGGTATTATAAGTTTGTGCTGATGTTTGTAACACCAAAAAATATTGGTCGTAGACCCACCTTATAGTATACCGATCGGTTCAGAATTTTTTTTTATTTCGATTTAACGATGTCCGTCTGTCCGTCCGTCCGTCCGTCTGTCTGTCTGTCCATTAGGCTGGGTCGATTTGTGGGGAGGCAAAAAAATCGCCCATGGCTCAGGGAAAATCGTATTCTAGGGATCAAAATAGGAAACTTTGCCGAAGGAACCATACCTCTAAAACGAATTCTACTACCCCTAACTGTTGACTTTTTTCCCGTAGGGTCAAGTTTTGAAAAATCCCACTTTGACCCATTTAGAGTGCCCCAATCGAGTCCAAATGTATGACCGACCCCCACTAACTTTGGAGGGCCGATCCACCCATGCCAGTGGTACACCCCCTGGAACTCCCCTGGGGGGTTCCCCATACAAACATTTTAAAAAATCACCATTTTTGGCACTTTATTTTATTATTTTTTATTTATTTTATTTATTTTTATTATTTTATTTATTTTTTCTCCTTAGAAATTTATTTAGTCAGAACATATGTAAATGAAAAAATTAATTTAACTTAGTAATAGAAAAGAAAAAATGCCCAGACTTGAAAGCAAAAAAGACTTCAAACAGTAATTTTTTTTATTTTCTTTTCTATTACTAAGTTAAATTAATTTTTTCATTTACATATGTTCTGACTAAATAAATTTCTAAAGAGAAAAAATAAATAAAATAATAAAAATAAATAAAATAAATAAAAAATAATAAAATAAAGTGCCAAAAATGGTGATTTTTTAAAATGTTTGTATGGGGAACCCCCCAGGGGAGTTCCAGGGGGTGTGCCACTGGCATGGGTGGATCGGCCCTCCAAAGTTAGTGGGGGTCGGTCATACATTTGGACTCGATTGGGGCACTCTAAATGGGTCAAAGTGGGATTTTTCAAAACTTGACCCTACGGGACAAAAGTCAACAGTTGGGGGTAGTAGAATTCGTTTTAGAGGTATGGTTCCTTCGGCAAAGTTTCTTATTTTGATACCTAGAATACGATTTTCACTGAGCCATGGGCGATTATTAAATCGACCCGCCCTACTGTCCATGCAATCTTGTGCGCACTCTACAGGTCGCAGCTATTAAGATATTTTGATGAAATTTGGTACGCAGACCTATGTTGGCCCAAGGACGAACAAGTTTGATTTTTTTGAACATCGGTCCATGTTTAGACCTAGTGCCCATATAAGGGTCCTACCAAAATTATACTGTTTATACGCTGCAGGTCGTAAATATTAAGATATTTTGATGAAATTTGGTACACAGACCTATATTGGCCCAATAACGCAGCCTATTGATTTTGGTGAACATCGGTCTATGTTTAGACCTAGTGCCCATATAAGGGTCCTACCAAAATTATAATGTTTATACGCTGCAAGTCGCAAATATTAAGATATTTTGATGAAATTTGGTACACAGACCTATATTGGCCCAATAACGCAGCCTATTGATTTTGGTGAACATCGGTCTATGTTTAGACCTAGTGCCCATATAAGGGTCCTACCAAAATTATACTGTTTATACGCTGCAGCTATTAATATTAAGATATTTTGATGAAATTTGGTACACAGACGTACGTTGGCCCACGGACGAAGTCTATTGATTTTGGTGAATATCGGTCCATGTTTAGACCTAGTGCCCATATAAGGGTCCTACCAAAATTATATTGTTTATACGCTTCAGGTCGCAAATATTAAGATATTTTGATGAAATTTGGTACACCGACCTATGTTAGCCCAATAACGCAGGCTTTTGATTTTGGTGAACATCGGTCCATGTTTAGACCTAGTGCCCATATAAGGGTCCTACCAAAATGATGCTGTTTATACGCTGCAGGTCGCAAATATTAAGATATTTTGATGAAATTTGGTACACAGACCTATGTTGGCCCAATAACGCAGCCTATTGATTTTTGTGAATATCGGTCCATGTTTGGACCTAGTGCCCATATAAGGGTCCCCCCAAAATTATATTGTTTATACGCTGCAGGTCGCAAATATTAAGATATTTGGATGAATTTTGGTACACAGATCTATATTGGCCCAATAACGCAGCCTATTGATTTTGGTGAACATCGGTCCATATTTAGACCTAGTGCCCATATAAGGGTCCTACCAAAATTATACTGTTTATACGCTGCAGGTCGCAAATATTAAGATATTTTGATGAAACTTGGTACACCGACCTATGTCAGCCCAAGGATGAAGCCTATTGATGTTGCTTAACACCGGTCCTTGTTTAGACCTAGTGCCCATATAAGGGTCCCCCCAAAATTATATTGTTTATACGTTGCAGGTCGCAAGTATTAAGATATTTTGATGAAATTTGGTACACAGACCTATGTTGGCCCAAGGACGAAGCCTATTGATTTTGGTGAACATCGGTCCATGTTTAGACCTAGTGCCCATATAAGGCCCCCCCCAAAATTGGCTTGGTTACAAACTGCAGGTCGCAAATATTAAGATATTTTAATGAAATTTGGTGCGCTGACTCACATTATAGAAAATTTTGACACAAGCCCCATTTTAACCCATTCGAATTTCGGATCCAAACATTAGTTGGCTTTTATCCGGACTGGTGTAGGGTATTCTATAGTCGGCATGCCCGACTTTAACCTTTTTACTCGTTTTATCTAATTTTGCTTGTTTTTGCTTATTTTGCAAATATTGGCTTATTTTTGCTATTTTCTTTGAAAAATAAGCTTATTTTAGCTTTTTTATGCGAAAATATTGCATATTTTTGCTTTTTTTTTCATAAAATCAGTCATTTTTAAAATTATTTTAAGTCGACATAAATTTTTTTATTTAAAATTTGTTTTTTTAAATTAAAAAATCTCTTGTTAAAATAAACTTTTTATTTTTCCAACCTGAATTCTAATAGTAAAAATATGACAATGACGATTTCCTTAGGCAAGAATTTTAGCACATTTAATTCTTTAATGCATTTCCCGATGAAAATAAATGTAAGAATCCCTAGTAAAAATGATTTTTATATAATCAGATGTGATTTTTATATAATAATTTATAATTTTATACAATTATAACTTGTCGAGTATTGTGAAACATATATTTTTATATGATTATATCAAAAGATATTTAATTATATAAAATTATATTAACCAGATCCACCATTTTCCGGATCAAATCATGTATGGGTTAATATAATTATATAAAAAATATATTATTTTTTTAACTAAATTTTTTACGGACTTTTTTCTATTAGCGGATCAGGTCAAAATTGGGATATAACTATATAATTTTGTATACAACTATGTATATCTATTTGGATCTAAACTGATACCATGTGATATAAACCGATAAAATTGTATCAAGTCAAAAATTAGATACGATTTCATCTAATTAACACATAATTTAATCAGGTCAGATCTAAACTGATACAATTAGATAAAAACTGATAAACAACTGATACAATTTTATCGGACCATTTTTCGGATAAAATGGTACATGGATCACTCTAAGTTATATATTACCATATAAAGCTCCATATTATTTATTTTAATAGGGAACATATACCATATATAGTGCTATTTAAACAACATATTGTCATATATGGTGCCATTTAAACAATATCTGTTCATATATGGTAACTCATCAGCAACTACAATATTTACTGTATTTCAGAAGCTATTAATTGTATTTCAGAAATTATAATTGCATTTCAGAAACTATCGAATGTATTTTAGAAATTATTAATTGTATTTTGTAGAAATAATCAAATATATTTCAGAATTTGTTGATTTTATTTCATAGTTAATACCGAAAAATTTCTAAAATAAATTTTATAATTTCTGAAATACAATTGATAATTTCTGAAATACAATTGATAAAACAGAAATTCAATTCAAAATATAATTCATAAATTTGAAAAATAATTGATAAATTCTGAAATACAATTAATAAATCTTAAAAACAATTGATACAATTGGAAAAGGTGTAGAGCGTCAAAAAGATGTAAATAAAATTATTTTATTAAAAAAATTCAATTTAATAAAAAAATATAATTTTATAAAAACATTTATAGAAAAAACAATATAATTTTATAAAAAGAAATTGATTTTATAAAAAAATGGATAGCCGTGAACGGTATCGAACTCGAGACCTTCTGAGTTTAAACCTTATTTTAAAGAAATATTGTAATTTTTATTAAATCAGTGCTCTGCTAGTGTATTATTTTTTGAACAGTTGTCAATATCTGTCTGGGATGTTATTTAATCCCAAATAAATGAAGACCTTACGTAGTAACCTAATATAATGCGGGATCTAATTTCATCTGTCATTTTTGTGGACAGTTTTACATGTCAATCCCCAAATATATTGCTGTTTCTAATTCGATCTACCATTTTAATACCGAAATAAATTGCTGGATCTAATTCGATTTGCAATTTATGGGAAAAATTAAGATCTTTCCAAATCGCTAAATATATCACTGGATTCAATTCATTCTGCAACTTATTGAAAAGTTAAGGTCTTACGCAATCCCGAAATATATTACTGGATCTTACTTGATCTGTTATTTTTTTTTTGATAAATTTAGATCTTAATTAATCCCCAAATATATTGCTGTATCTAATTTGATCTACCGTTTTCCAGATAAAGTTAGATACAACCTAATCTCAAAATATATACCTAGATCTAATTCGATCTATTTAATCCCTATATATATTACTGGATCTAATTTAATCTGGCATTTTTCGGATAAATCTAGATCTTACCAAATCCCAAAATATATTGCTGGATCTAATTAAATCTGCCATTTTTAGGATCAAATTATATCTTAGTTTATCCCCAAATATATTGAGGGTTTAATTCAATCTGCCACTTTTTCATCAAATTAGATCTAAGTTTATGCACAAATATATTGCTGGATCTAATTCGATCTGCCAATTTTCGGATCAAATTAGATGTAATTTTTCCACAAATATATAGCCGGATCCGCCATTTTTCGGATCAAATTAGATCTAGGTTTATCTCCAAAGATATCATTGGACCTCCCAATTTTGAGATATAACTTGATCTTAGTTTATCCCCATATATGCAATGGGATCTAATACGATATCATTGGATACACCCAATTTTGAGATCTAATTGGATCAGCTAGATATTACAGCAGATCTTAAACAATACCAAATTAGATATGATTAGATATTACGCGAGATCATTTTTTTTTTACTCGGGAAGGCACAATCACAATATTCACAAAATGTGACTTTTTCCACCAGAAAATAATAGTCTTGTACATTAAATTTGTGTCAAAACAAACTCTACACACTTTTCACATGAAGTTGATTATCGTGAAAAATATTTTTTTTTATATGGAGTATAACCAGTGTTTCCAGGTTTAGTGGGCACAAAATCGTCGAAAATTTAAAATCTGTTGGTGTTATAAGGACCCTGAAAATGTATTAAACATTTTAAAAATTACCCTTTTTTAATCATCTTGTACTTGTTCGATTTAAAATATTTAATATAATGTGTATAAACATCATCGAAATTTGCCATATCCTGAAATAGTTGCTTTAAAATAGGAAGAAATACCAACAAAAATGTCAGATTTTAAAATACGCATCTTAAAGAAAAATTTACAGTTTCGCAATAAATAAAAAAGTATGATGTAAACACTTGAGCGGATTTTTATATTTTTTCTAGATATAATTTTTATCAGGGTTGGCAGGCAATACGGCAAAAATATCGTTATCGATTAAAAACCCTTTCAACCAACGTTACCCCTAAAATACTGTTATCCTTAAAATTATACATGGAAATTTTTCATTACCATTGAAATTTCATTACCATTAGTTTTCACTAATGACAATGAAAAACATTTATTTACCATTTAATGGTAATGAAATATTTTTCATTAGAAAACTCATTACTAATGATAATGAAATTACACTAATGTATAAAAAAAACTATTTACAATTGATTAAAAACCATTTGTTTACAAAAATATTCAGACAAATGAAAACGAACAACGGCGCATTAAAAAAAATTTTTAAAAAAAGGTACCATTTTTAAAAAAAGCAAAATTTTTCAACAAATCTCGCCTATATTTCGAAAACTAAGCAGGATAGAGCAAAACGGTTAAAATTATTGCCCTCTGGGTGTTAATACACCCATAAAACTCCTTTAGTGAAAACAAATTTTACCTAACTCACCTAGATTTAAAAAATGCAAATATCTCATAAACTACTAATGCTAGAAGCAAAATAACGTTTATTTGGGTTTTCGCCTATATCTCGAAAACTAAGCGAGATAGAGCAAAACGGTTAAAATTTTTACACCCATAAAACTCCTTTAGTGAAATCAAATTTCAGCTAACTCAGCTAGATTTTAAAATTGCAAATATCTCATAAACTACTAACGCTAGAATCAAAAGGAAGTTTATTTGGTTTTTCGCAAATATCTCATAAACTACTAACGCTAGAAGGAAAATGACGTTTATTTGGCTTCTTGCCTATAACTCGAAAACTAAGCGAGATAGAGAAAAACGGTTAACATTTTTGCGCTTTATACCCATAAAACCCCTTTAGTGAAAACTAATTTTACCTAACTCAGCTAGATTTTAAAAGAGGGATAAGGGCGTTTATTTGGGTTTTCACCCAGGGATGATAAAGTTAGTACTATAGTACTTTTTATGGTACTATTAGAACCTCAAAAGTACTATGGTACTCCTATGACTCATCTAGTACCATTTACAAATTTTCATGTTTTATTTTTTTTTTTTTAATTTTCATACCAAATATTGTATTTGAAATGAACAAATTAACTATCGGAGTTTAAAATACGTAATTCAATTAAACAAATTATTAAAATGTGTACACAAAAATATTAAAAATAAGATGAATTAAAATTTTTCGAAAGTTTAGTATTGTTGATTTAAAAAGATCCTTAATACGACTTTCAGGGACTTCATTCCAACAAAAATCTGAATCAAACGTCAGCACAAAGTTATTATATTCCATACCATATAATTCTATAGAAACGCATTTAACAAGTTCAAATATCGATTTTTACGATAGTGGAAGGGATATTTTGTATTTCCGAGCTTATGCTATCTATACGTCTAATATTCTAGTTTCCGAATTGTTAATATCTGCTCGACAGTTAGCGAGATAAAGCCAAAACGATTATATTGATTTTTTGGGGTTTTTAATTTTTTTTTTAAAACCATCCCGAGTAAAAAAAATTATATATAATCATATGTGGCATATATTACAATATATAATTTTACATGTCGTTATGTATATCCATATATAATTATATATGACGTTTTTTCACAAAATTTTTCCTTATATTATGCCATATATAATTTCATCTAATTAGATATCGGCCTTCATAATATTAGATATGGCATATATAATTATATATTACATAACATGGTTGATCTTATTGCATATATAGTTATATATAGGACTATATCTTAATATATATGGTGGCATTTTAGCAATATATAATTATACATGGTATCATTTAAACAATATATAATTATATGTGGTGACAGTTAAACTAGATATTATCATATATGGTGCCATTTAAACAATATATGGTCATATATGGTACCTCATTAACAAAATCTTTAATTCAGTTCCAGATATGATAATATATGGTACTATATATAGTGCGATATATATTTATATATGGTGCTATTTAAGCAATATATTATCATATATGGTGCCATTCAAACCATATATTATCATATATGGTGCCATTCAAACCATATATTATCATATATGGTGCCATTCAAACCATATATTATCATATATGCTACCACTTAAACCATATATTATTATATATGGTGCCATTTAAACAATATATTGTCATATATGGTACCTCAAGATAAAAATTTTTAATACAGTTCCAGATATGATAATATATGATACTATATATAGTGCCATATATATTTATATATGGTGTTATTTAAGTAATATATTACTATATATGGTGCCATTTAAACCATATATTATCATATATGGTGCCATTTCAACAATATATGCTCATATATGATAACTCAACTACAATATTAACTGTATTTCAGAAGCTATTAATTGCATTTCAGAAATTTTAAATGTATTTCAGAAATTATGGAATGTATTTCAGAAATTATTAATTGTATTTCAGAAATAATCAAAACTTGTTGATTGTTTATCATAGTTAATAGAGAAAAATTTCTAAATTACATTTCATAATTTCTGAAATACAATTGATAATTTCTGAAATACAGTTTGATAATTTCTGAAATACAGTTGTGAATTTCGGAAACACAATTAATAATTTCTGATAAAACTGAAATTCAATTGACTAGTTCTGAAATACAATTCATAAATCTGAAAAATAATTGATAAGTTCTGAAATACAATTGATAAAACTGAAATTCAATTGACTAGTTCTGAAATACAATTCATAAATCTGAAAAATAATTGATAAGTTCTGAAATACAATTGATAAAACTGAAATTCGATTAATTATTTCTGAAATACAATTAATGAATCTTGAAAACAATTAATACAATTGGAAATGGTGTAGAGCGTTAAAAAGATGTAAATAAAATTATTTTATTGAAAGATTTTAATTTAATAAAAAAATAAATATATAATTTTATAAAAAAATTTATAGAAAAAAAAATTTAAATTTTATAAAAAGAAATTCATTTTGTAAAAAAAATGCATATCGAACTCGAGACCTTCTGAGTTTAAACCTTATTTTAACAAAATATTGTAATTTTTATAAAATCAGTGCTCTGCCAGTGTATTATTTTTTGAACAGTTGGCATCTTGGATCTTATTTAATCCCAAATAAATGGAGATCTTACGTAGTACCCAAATATAATGCGGCATCTAATTTTATCTGTCATTTTTATGGATAGTTTTAGATGTCAATCCCCAAATATATTGCTGTTTCTAATTCTATCTGCCATTTTAATACCTATAATACCGAAATATATTACTAGATCTAATTTCATCTGTTATTTTTTTCATAAATTTAGATCTTACGTAATCCCCAAATATAATCCTCGATCTAATTCGATCTGCCGTTTTCCAGATAAAGTTAGATAAAACTTAATCCTAAAATATATATGTGACCTTCTCCGAGAAAAGGGACCTAGTGTGTGAAAATTAAGTTTTGAGAAGAACGCATTTAAAGTTTCATAACGCATTATCACTTTGAACACACCTTCAGTTGGGAGATGCGATTTGGTATGGTTAGTTATGATTGGATGCTTCAACTCATTTAATATTATTCTACACCCTTTTAGGTACCAGAATCTACTCTTAAGTCCAAACCCGTTTTTTGACACACTAGGTCCCTTTTCTCGGAGAAGGTCACATATACCTAGATCTACTTTTTCGTATAAATTTAGATCCAAGTTTATCCCCAAATATATTGCTGGATCTAATTCGATCTGCCATTTTTCTGATAAATTTAGATCCAAGTTTATCCCCAGATAAATTGCTAGATCTAATTGGATCTGCCATTTTTCGGATAAATTTAGGTCTAAGTTAATCCACAAATATATTGCTGGATCTAATTCGATGTGCCATTTTTTGGATCAAATTAGATCTAAGTTTATCCCCAAATATATTGCTAGATCTAATTCGATCTGCCACTTTCTCGGATCAAATTAGATCTAAGTTTATCCACAAATACATTGCTGGATCTAATTCGATCTGCCAAAATTGAGATCAAATTAGATCTAAGTTTATCCACAAATATACAGCTGGATCTAATAGGATCCGCCATTTTTCGGATCAAATTAGATCTAAAAATATCCCCAAATATATAGCTGGATCCGCCAATTTTCGGATCAAAATAGATCTAGGTTTATCCCCAAAGATATCATTGGACCTCCCAATTTTGAGATATAACTTGATCTTAGTTTATCCCCATATATATAATGGGATCTAATACGATATGATTGGATACACCCAATTTTGAGATCTAATTGGATCAGCTAGATATTACAGCAGATCTTAAACAATATCAAATTGGATATGATTAGATATTGTGCGAGATCAATTTTTTTTACTCGGGATGAAAAGAAATAAAATATTTGTAATTTTTCGGATTTTTCCGAGTACAGAACACTGTAAAAAAGAGCCGGGAGGAACTAAACCGAAAGAAATCAAATACAATTGCTTTGATTGGGTTATACCATTAAATACCAATACATTCAATATCAGATAGGAACTCTTCATGATTACTAAGTCAAAACATGGACCGGTTCTAACCATTCTCAATGTCGTTAGTAATCGATGCAGTAGAAACGTATGTACCAAATTTCGTAAAATTATCTTTTAAAATGCGACCTGTAGTTTGATTAAGGGATCGATCGTTCTTTTGGTATGGACAGACGAACCCACATCATAAGCACCAACTCAATACACCCAAGGAGTGGTGTAGAATACAAAAAATATTTTTTGGTACTATGGAGGTCGAAAAAGTACTATTTTTTAAGCAAGTTGGTACTATTTTGAAAATCCCATTTATCATCCCTGTTTTCGCCTATATCTCGAAATTTTTTTTTAATTTTACTTTTTGTTTGAAAAATTGTACTTTTTTTGAAAAATTTTACCTTTTTAGAAAAATTTTACCTTTTTGGAAAAATATTTTTTTTATTAATTTTTTTTTTGAACAATGAAAATTTTTTGAAAAATTCTACTTTTTTTGCCAAATAATCATTTTTTATTAAAAATTTTACTTTTTTTTGAAAATTTAAAATTTTTTTGAAAAATTGTACTTTTTTTGAAAATTTTAAATTTTTTTTGAAAAATTGTACTGTTAAAAAATTGCAGTTTTTTTCAAAAATTGAATTTATTTTGAAAAAATGTAATTTTTTAAAAAATTTTACTTTTATTGAAAAATTGCAATTTTTCTTCAAAAATTGTACTTTTTTTTCAAAAATTGTACTTTTTTTTAAAAAATGCAAAAATTTTCAAAAATTGTACTTTTTTTCAAAAATTTTCCTTTTTTTGAAAAATTGCAATGTTTTTAAAAAATTGTACTTTTTTTTCCAAAAATTTACCTTTTTTTGAAAAATTGTACTTTTTTTTGAAAAATTGTACTCTTTTTTATGGTACTTTTTGTAAATATATTTGGGCACTTGTGCCCCACATGTGGCCACATTCGCCTTTATACATTTCCATCTTCGATTTCAGCGAGTTTTACTCCATTTTTACGTTTTCCTATCATGGCAATTACTTTTTTTAATTTATTCATTATCAATAGTAATGAAATTTAAAATCATTGTCATTAATCAATGAAATTAAATTTTAGAATCATTATCATTAATTAAAAAAATGGTAATGAAAATAATTTCATTACAATTGATATCAATGCAATGGTAATGAAATCATCAATTAATTAGTCCACCTAATTAATTAGTCCCAAGTATGCTGAAAATACCGACACCGAAATAAATAAAATATCGATACCCTTAATAACCGTTACCGTTATTTTTAATTTTCTGCTCTTGGTAATTACACGTGGTTATTGAGTATTTTCCGTACCCCAGTGTAGAAAATCATTACCAGATATGTGGTTATGTAACCACATACTTGGTAATGGTAACTAGATACTTTTGTTATTACATTTCTTATTACTTTTATTTGGCGATGTCGCGAAAAATAATGAGCCAAATTCAGCATACGAAAAATCAAAAAATATATAATGAGTCTAAAAATAGATTTTCAAAAAAATTAATTATAAAAAAAAATTTTTTTATTGAATTTTTTTTTTAAATAAAATTTGCTGGTGCGGGAATCGAACCTTTGTCTACAGATTGCCAGTCAATAGCTCTACCATCTGAGCAATATCGACATGTAATATTTAATAGATAAAAGTGCCTATGCATAATAATTATAAAACCTTATAACCAGGGCAAGTTTTTTTTGGCATTTGCCATTAAGTGCCATTTTTGCAATTTTTTCAATTATTTTGTAAAAATGCCATTTTTACAAATCCTTGCCAAAAAAAGCCATTTTGTTGGCACCATATATGACAATATATTGTTTAAATGGCACCATATATAGTATATTTTCCTTATTAAGAAAAATAATATGGAGCTTTATATGGTAATATATAACTTACAGTGATCCATGTACCATTTGATCCGGAAAACTGCCCGATAAAATTGTATCAGTTGTTTATCAGTTTTTATCTAATTGCATCAGTTTATATCTGACCTGATTAAATTATGTGTTAATCAGATGAAATTGTATCTGATTTTTGACCTCCCGAGTAAAAAAGTTTTGATATAATCATATATTATTTTATGTAATTACATATAGTAACTTATAGTAAGATATGGCCACATATGCTTTTAAATTGAAGCATATAGACTTTTATATAGTCATATATTAAATATTTTTTCCTCAAAGGTTTTAATATTGAGACATATGTGATTTTATATTATTACATACTGGCCTACATATAAGTGTATGTGCTATATATAAGTACTTAAAGTAATATATAAAAGATATAATTACATATACCTTTATATATAATTTAGTATGACACTATACATAATAATATAAAACTATATATGGAGCCATTTAAGAAATATAATATAATAGGTGTTATATATGATTATATATTGACGCATATGAACCGATATATAACTTAGTATGGTTTCATATCTACAATATTTAACGTTCTTTATAAAATCATCTATAATTATATATCATCCCACATTAGCAATTTTTTCAAAGTGATTTTATATAAAAATATATGTATAAGGTCCTTTTAAAACCGCATTGTATTAAATGTGGTTCCATATTAAAAATGATTTTGAACTAGTTTTAGATTTAGTAATTACTAGGGATTGGCGCATGACACGATCGTGAGTGAAGTTATTCACAAGTGATCGTGAGTAATAATTACTATACCAAAGTAATTCGCCCGTGAGCGTGACAATATATAATTCGTACGTGAGCGTGAGTATGATTCGTGTGTGAGTTTATTTTTTGCATCATATGTTTTTAGTAATTTTTACTGTTTTGCGTGAGAATTTTCTGATTGTGAGTAAGTTTTTAATATACTCATGTCTGCGTGAGTAAGACACGAAATGCTCGTGCGTGAGTAATTTGTTTTTGTTTAGGAGCATGAGTCAAAATGGCTAACGCGCCCATAAAATTAACAATACTGAAGCTTTAATATGAAATTCTCTATACTATAACGCACACTTGACTGATCTCTTATATCTTGGTTGTATATCACAATCCTATTAAGTTAAAAATTTCAGTGTTGTTAACCTTATTTTAAAATTACTAAAAACAAAGAAAAATTTTTTCATGTTTAATGCACTGTCATGGTAAATCTGGATATAAGTAATGGAAGATTTATCGAAATTATAGGATATCCAGTAGACCTGGGGGTTAATCATTACATTTTGTAATTAATTACACATGCATTTACACAATTACATGTAATTGTAATTGAAAAAAACTCAATTACAATTACAAATTATTTGTAATTGTAATTCAAAAAAGAACAATTACAAGTAATTTGTAATTTGAAAAATGTCAATTACATTTTTTGGGAAAATAAATAATTAATGGGAAAATAAACCATTCAGATTTTTCTACAAAATTTTAACAAAAAACACTTTTTAATTCTAAATGTAATGTAATTGAAATTTGTAATTGAAATCACTTTCAATTACAATTACTAGTAATTTGTAATTTAATATTTTCAATTACAATTACTTGTAATTTCAATTACAAATTACAAGTAATTGTAATTGAAATCCCTCAGGTCTGATCTCCAGATATTGTATATCTTTTTTTATTTAAAAATATAATTTTGTATATTGTTAGATATGGTCATATATATTATGGAGAAAATATAGGGTTAATATTTAGGTATAATTGTATCAAACTATGTCCACTTTTATAACATTTTATATAATTTTATACAAAAAGATATACTTTTATGTAATTGGATGAGGACAAAATTCGGATACAATTGTATCATATTGTATCGAATTGTATCAAATTGTACCAAATTGTATACAATTGTATATAATTCGATACAATATGATACAATAAGACGTTCTCATTTTTCGGATATAATTATATATAATTACATAAAAGATTATATATAATTAAATATAACTTTATATGGCTCCATATCATTTTTTTTTTACTTGGGCTGATACAATTTTATTAGTTTATATCAGATATATTTGTATACAAAATTATATAGTTATATCCCAATTTTGATGTGATATATTGTATCAGTTTAAAACTTTGATACAATTGTATAAGGTAAATGTCAGATACAATTATATTTTATTTATATAAAATTTAACCAATTACTATCAAACCTGACACCATTACATATAAACCGATAAAATTGTATCAGGGCAAAAATCGGATACAATTTCATCTGATCAATACATAATTTAATCAGGTCAGATTTAAAGTGATACAATTAGATAAAAATTTATAAAAATATATCGGGCCATTCTTCGGATGAAACTGTATTTTTTTACACTCAACCAAAAAAGTCTGTAAGGCTACTGAAAATTTTGCTGTTATTACGGGAAATTTAACTGTTTTGAGGCCAGAGGTATTTTTTTCTAATTTTAGCAACACATATCTGCTGATCTGTAGTACAATAAAAATAGTAGAAAAAATTAGTAGCCGCTACTAAATTTTAGTAAAATTTATGTAAAATGCAATTAAAAATCGATTTGCTAAAATCAGTTAAAACCTTACTAAATATCATAATTTTAGTACAATAAAATTAGTATAAATAATTAGTTGCAGCTACTAAATTTCAGTAAATTGCTGTAAACTGTAATTTAAAATCAATCTGCTGAAATTAGCAAAAAATTCTACCAAAAAATAAAAAACTGTAAAATCTAAAAAAAAAAAAATTTCTTTCGATTGTAACAAGCGTATAATTATTTCATCGTACTTGAAATTTGGAGTTAAAATTGCAAACGGTTCTCCAGTTATTGCCGTTTTATGCATTGGAGATGCAATAGAATTTTCTGGGTGTTATTTCTAAGCTAAGAATATATAAATAGTAACAAATATAAACTAAACAAGAATTGTAAAAAATAAAAAAAATAAAATATTTTTAAATTAGTATATTTTTCTGCTAAATTTAGCACTCGGTTTGGA
>CATLKA010000042.1:0-23290 GCA_949987735.1 Leucophora obtusa
GCACCAGAAAAATTTTATTTAAAACAAAAAATACAAAAAAAAAATAATTTTTTTTTATATAATTTTATTTTTTTTTGAAAATCTATTTTTAGATTCATTATTTTTGTTAGTACTGGTAAGCATATAGGTAATGACATATTTTTTAGATTTTTTCGTATGCTGGTGTGTAAGCATAACTCATTATTTTTTCGCGACATCGGTAAAGGTAATAAGAAATGTAATAACAAAAGTAAACTAGTTCCCATTACCAAGTATGTAGTCACATAACCACATATCTGGTAATGATTTTTCTACACTGGGGTATAAAATTGAATCAGATATAAAAATCGAATTAATGAGTTATGTTTTTTAAAGGTCTAGTTTTATACCAGCTGTAATTATGTTTTTGTAAAAAAAAACCATTTACAGGAAACTAAAATTTGTTGGTATTTTGGTAAATACAACTTAACTGTATTTATGTTTTTATAAGCTGGCGTCCACACAGTGCTTTGATCCCACACTGAAAATAATACGTCTGTTGGCTGGACAGAAGAATTTGTTACTTTAACAAAATTTATTCCTGTTATTTGCCTTAAAATAAAAATTTGTTGATTTTAACACTTTTTTTGTTAAATTTAACAAATCTAAATGTAAGTAAAAAATTTGTAAAACTACAATTTGATCTGTACTTTTTACTGAGTCGTAGCATTTTATTCAAATTTAGGGTTTTGGGGACCCTCTCCGGGCCTAGACCATTTTGTCCGTTTTACTCTATCTCGCTTAGTTTGCGAGATATGGGCCATTTTATGAAGCGGAAAGTTTTTATTAAAAATTTCCGAGGGTCCAAGGCCCCGGCAGGGGTCCATTTTTTGGATAGAGATACCCCCTTTTGCAGGGGTATTATGCGGCTGCATAAAACCCCTTCATTTTAAAAAAAACGGGAGGGAATTTTGAAAAATCCGAAGGGAAAGAAATAGCGAAATAACACTCAGAAAATTTTTATTGTATCTCTAATTCATAAAAAGTTAATAGCTGGAGAACCGTTTGCAATTTTTGACTCCAAATTTCAAGTACGATGAAGTAAATTATATGCTTTGTTACAATCGAAAGAAAAAAAATTGTTTTTTTATTAATTTTTTTTTTTAGATTTTACAGTTTTGTTTATTTTTTTAGTACACTTTTCTGCTAATTTCAGCAGGTTGATTTTTAAATTACAGTCTACAACAATTTACTGAAATTTAGTAGCCGCAACTAATTATTTATACTAATTTCATTGTACTAAAATTATTGATATTTAGTAAGTTTTTTTAACTGATTTTTAGCAAATCGATTTTTAAATTCCAGTTTTATAACAATTTTGCTAAAATTTAGTAGCGACTACTAATTTTTTTCTACTAATTTTGTTGTACTACATATTAGCGGATATGTGTTGATAAAATTAACAGAAAAATACCGCTGGGGCCAAAAACTGTTAATTCTCCGTAATAACAGCAAAGTTTTCAGTATCCATTACAGTAGTTTTTGATTTAACTGCATTTTTCTTAAGTGTACATTTGCTATAAACTGCACAAAATTTTGGTTTTCGTTTTCTATTTTGCAAAATTATGTAAGCAATTGTCTTCTTTAAATGCACTTTTTGTACCTGCGCATTTAAGATAATATTATTTTCATAAAAAATACCACCGTTACCTGTCTCTTGCGTTTTTGCTTTGTTTTTCAATTCTAGGAAAAAAAAAACACACATAAAATAAATGTGTTGTCAACTTTTTTTTTGTGACAAAAAATACCCTATTTTAGAGGTTAATCACAACTGGGTCGATTATCGAACCAAATCCAGCGACAATCGACCGTCGACATTTGTTGACGTTTTAGAAAAAAAGGAAAGCAAAAACAAGAATATGATTGTATTTGTTTTCACCACAATTCTTCACCAATTCAATTGGTCCTTTTCACTAATTCTTATTGTTTTTATATTTTATTGTATATAATTTTGCTTTTTTTGCCGTAAATTATGTATTTTAAATTTCAATTATATTTCTTCTGTCAAAAATATAAATTTGTTGTAAACAAAGTACGAATTTTTTCCAGCTCTAATACGAATTTCTAACAACTCTGTTTTAATGGCAATCTTTAATTAGTTTAAAAATATGGCAACAATTTAAACAAATATTTTAAGTGTGTATTAGTGTGTCGTCACGAAAATAGAATAGATTCTATACCGACGACAAATCGCCGGACGACATGACGACATTTTGCTTCCCATACAAAAATATATGAAAAAAGCGACTCTCGTTGTCGTTGTCGACCCAGTTCTGATTAATCTCTTTGTCGTTTTTTTAACCATAAAAAATCGAAAGATCTGCTGAAAAGCACAAAGTTGTCATCATTAGCATGATTGGTTTTGTTTGTTTTTCAGTCTGTATTGGTATACCTGCACATTAAGCCAGGTAAAACAATTTGACTTAGCTGCGTTTTTTGGCTTACCAGCACAAACATTCTTGAAAAAGTTGGTTTGTGCTTGAAAAAGTTGGTTGTGCAGTAGACCGTACCTCAAAAAAAAAAGTTCGCCGTATACGCTCCAATATGATGTAATTTTGGAAGGCGATTATAAAAAAAAAAATTTTTTTTGTGGACCTTTTTTAATTTTTTGTTATAGCTTTGGCATTTAAAATCGGATTTTAAAGTGTGATATATCGATTTTTTTGCCTCAAGGAGACCAGTGTTTTGCTATAAAGTAAAAATCCAATTAAAAAAAATTTAAAAAGGCGTTCGGCAACCAATATATAAAAAAAATTTCTACTGGGTTTAGCGAAAAACTTCCTAGCAAAAGTTCAATGATTTTTTGCGAGCTTTAATTTTCTGACATTAGGGTGGTACATTAGGGTGGTAGCAACTGAGATCTGGTGGGAACTACTAGAACGGGATACTTGAGGTCAAAATGGCCTTAGAGCAAAACACTGGTCTCCTCGAGAGAAAAACATCGATGTATCACACTTTAAGATCTGACTGTAAATACCAAAGATATAACGAAAAATGTAAAATGGCGACCCCTACGTTCGGCATAAAAACTTAAAAATATTTTTTGAACCCTCCTTGCAAAAATACTTCATATTGGAGGGTGTACGGCGCACTTTTTTTTTGCCTGTAAGGTGGTACGCTCTATTATGCAGCTAAGTCAAAATTACTGTACAGACTTTTTTGGTTGAGTGTAGCTTCGGAAAGAAAAAGTTTTACAAAGTTTAAGTTTAATTGCGTGCCCTATTTTTCAAACCTAAGTATGTATCAATATCTCAATAGCTTTTCTAAATTGCGGCAATATCATATATTTTTCGTTTTAAATACAATTAAAGTAGTATTTGAAACATATCTTCTTTTTCTCCCTTGGAAGATAAAACGGCGATATAAAAAAAAACAATGTCGAAAAATACATTTCCTTTCCCAATAAGCATTTGGAAGAAATATCACCCTACCGATATTACGGCAATATCTTCCATTTTTCATTCAGAAGACAATAAAGTAGTTTTTTTTTAAATATCTTCTGTTTATCAGGTGGAATATAAATATATTGGTGATATTGAAAGAAAAGTGTCAAAATTGTAATTTTAAAATATATTTTTTGAACAATGGCATATCCCTTTCGAAAAACGTGTAAGTCCACACAATGTAATCGATTTTGTGTACTTCACATTGTGCGTACTTACGATATAGGATACTTGTGTATAACAATTGTATATGAAACTAAAAATATTTGAATTTTTTAAAAAATTTTGTCTAACTTACATGCCACTATACTTGTGTGTACTTACGAAGTATATTGGCTTGTATGCCATTACAATGCGGCCATACCCTGGGGAAAGTAAGCCAGCTTGTGTGTAGGGTTTAAACGTACTCGGAGATACTTGTGTGTACTTACTAGAATTTCAAATATTTTTAGTTTCATATACAATTTTTATACACAAGTATCCCATATCGTAAGTACAAACAATGTGAAGTACACGAAATCGATTACATTGTGTGGACTTACACGTTTTTCTAAAGGAATGTTTGTACATCTACAAATTTTTTCTATGGATAAAATATGATTAAAAATCAGCAATAATATGAAAGAATTCATAAATATTTGCAATTAAAACGCAAATATTCGGGTAAGTAAAAATGCAATAAAATACATTTAAAAATATTGCTAATTCTATCGAAAATACACTCTCAGAACAATTCTGTTGTGGCAACGGAATTTTTTGCCAACCGAATTGATTCGGTTGCTGCAACCTCGTAATTCGGTTGCAGCAACCGAATTCAGTTGTGGCAACCGAATTCGATTTCAATTCGGTTGCGATAACCGAATTATCGGTTTTCACAACTGAATTCGGTTGGGGCAACCGAATTACGAGGTTGCAGCAACCGAGCCAATTCGGTTGGAAAATATTCGGTTGTCACAACGGAATTATTTTGAGAGTGTATATTTTCAGATGGTCTGCAGATCAAATCCACATCCCATTGAATGAAATTTAGCGGCTGGCAGAAGTATTTTATTAGAACGAATATTTATAATAAAATTAATGGTATGCCACAACTAACAAATGTCGGTTTTTAATAAAAATATATAAAAAATATATAAAAACGTATCTTTTTCTTTTGGGGGGTTACATGGCGATATCATCTTTTTATGTTCTAGATGATAAACCGGCGATATTTGCTGACACTTTTATTTCTTCTGGATGATAACAAAGCAATATCGTCTTTTTATCTTCCAGAAGTATTGCTTTTGTGTTGCCTGGAAGTATTGTATTCGGGACACGTTTTCTACCAAATAGGGTATCTTCAGCAATACGAAAATGATTGTTGCCGCAATAAAATTTTTCTTCCAGGCAATACGATTGGGTAATCGTATTCGTATTGCCATGTTTGCTGGGTTTCTATTAAAAAAAAAACATTTTATATAAATAGAAAAAATTAAAAAAAGAAGAAAACTTTAGGACAGATTTTGCCTACAAAATTGCATAAATTAAGGTAAATTAAATTGTATTTCATGTATTTAATTATATGTACTCGTATGTATGTTGCAAATAAAACTTAAATTAATTATTTTTCAGAAAATAACGGATGGCAAAATAGCTTCAAATCAACGGATTAATGGCGATTAGATTGTAAGGCGAATAATTGTAAATTTTAGACATGTGTTTTTATAATAAATACCTGAAAATATATATGATGCATTCCACACATACATACATAAACATATGTATATTTATCATCTGGGGGCTTTTTCCAGCTTAATCTTCATTTTATCATCCAGAAGATAACTCGGCGATATTTGTGTTACTTTATATATCTTCTAGATGATAATAAAGCAATATCGCATATTTATCTTCCAAAAGAATCGCTTTCGTATTGCTGAGAAATATTGCATTCGGGACACGTTTTCTACCAAATAAGGTATCTTCCGCAATACGCAGATGATTGTTGCCGCAATAAAATTTTTCTTCAGGCAATACGATTGGGGAATCGTATTCGTATTGTCATGTTTGCTGGGTTGGGACTACTTAATTGAATGGACCAATTAATTGATAATTTAATTAATTTAATTGATGATTACAATTGACTAATGCCAATGAAATTTTTTGGCATTACAATTGATCAATGCCAATGAAATTTTTTTGCAATTGGCATTGTTCAATGCCTAAATGTCCAATTATAATTGACGAAAAAAGCAATTGTTTTAATGTTTCGATAAAAGAACAAATTAAGAAAAAAATTAAAAATTCGCGTGTTTTTTATCTTATATTCGATATTTTGTCAAGTTTACATTACTAGAGGCTTATCCATCTAGACTAACCGGTGTTAAAAGGAGAGTGAACAGCAGTATACTTGATAAAACTTGATAAAATAGCCAATATTTATAGTGTTTATAGCTCAGAAATTTTACAAACTAGCTTTAATGTCTTTTTTATATAACAATATTTTTTTTATACAATGCTTTTTTTTCAATTATATGTACATTTCATTACCATTACGTGTACATATCATTACCATTGTTTTAATCACTGCCAATTGAAAACAATTTCATTGGCATTAAATGGTAATGAAATTTTTTGGCATTGACATTGAGATAAAGTAATGCCAATTAAATTTCAATGCCAAAGAAAAATTATCAAGTATGTTCTAGATATAGTCGCTCAACGTCAAAATTAAAAATTTTTTTTTTCAAAATCAAAATTTAACAAAAACCTTTTATTTGTTAGTTTTTAAATTATTTTTGTTTCTCTTTTAATAGGCTGTTTCATATACTTGTGTTTTTATTGTGGATTTATTTAATCCAGCTTTTTTTTGGATTTAATAAATCCACTTTTTGTATGAAAAATTCTAAATCCAGGTGATTAAAAAAACGCTAATTGAGTTTGTAATTTAACTTAACAAATATTTCCAAAAATTCTAAAAACGTCGTCCCCTTACGATTTGCCTACAACGGATTATTTTTCACAATTTGTTAAATACGTTTGGGATTTTAGCATATTTAATTCCTGTAATGAAAAATTGATCCATTCTTGTTCGAGGCCAATTATTTCCTTATTATGATTTAACTGCCTTTTCTTAAGGGCACTTTTTCTATAACTGCACAAAATTTTGGTTTCGTTTTTATTTTACAAAGTTATGTACTTACTTGCCTTCTTTAAGTGCACTTTTTGTACCTGCGCATTTAAACCTGCTTACGTCTGGCAGACGTACGCTTTTTGAATTTTGTGCTCTCTCTACCTGGATTCTTAACAGAGAAAGTTCTAACTTTCAGTTACCCCTGTCGTCAGTAGCGGCTAGTCGATGATAGTTTTTTTTGTGCGAAAAATTATTTTTTTTTTCTGAGAAATGGATACAGCGTACGTCTGAGCGACGAACAGTGCTTTGATCCCATATAACGATTGGACAAAAATAGATGGAGTGGAGACAGAGTTTTGAAATCTGGTACACTGACATAGAACCAGAGCTTTGAAGAATTAATTCCTTTTTGAATGAATTCACTACCAATCGAATTCAATTTTCTCTAGAATTGAATGAATTCCTTTTCTTAAGTAATTCACTGAATTCATTCAACTGAATGCGTTCATCAAACAACAAATTCAAAGAATTAATTCAATTGCAATAGTTATTTTTATTAAATCAAATGAATTAATTCACCGGTGAACGCGTAAAATTTTATAAATCGAACGGAAAAAAAAGTGAATTAATTCCTTATTGAATTAATTCACCAATGAATTCATTCAATTTCATTTTCATTCAGTGAATTAAAAAAAAATAATATTACATTCAGTGAATTAAAAAAAAAATAATAAGTTCACTGAATTGAAAAAAAATAAAATAAGTTCACTGAATTAAAAAAAAAATAAAATAAGAAAAATTTAATTTAAATTAAAAAAAAATATTATATTAGCTACTTAAATGGACGTCAAATTACAAAAAGTATCCATTGAGATATACATGAAACTGGAAAGGTTTGTGACAATTTTGATCAAAATCGAAGCAAGGACTCTTGGGCCTGCCATATACCCTTTATATTAAAATCTTTATAAAGCCTGCAGAAATAATCCGATTGCCATTAAATTTTACGTGAATTGTTTAAGATCAAGCCATATTTGTGCCAAATTTGGGTAAAATCGATTCATTAAAAAATGCGTTTTAAACATGGTTGGCAAACACTAACCGTAAAATACCGTTAACGATTCAAAACCCTTTCAACGAACTATTTTCAACCCTAATATACCAGTAACGAAATAACTTAAAATACCGTTAACCTTAAAACACCCTTACGAAATAAATTAAAATATCGATAACCTTAAAATACCCTAACGATATAACTTAAATACCGATAACCTTAAAATAACCTAACGAAATACAGTTGAAATAACGTTATCACTTATAACTAACTTTATGAAACGGTTGCCAACCCTGGTTTTAAATGCTTAAAATGATTTTTCTAAAACAAAAAAAAAGTTAAATAAAATTAAAATAGGAAACCATGTGAATCCTCCATTTTAGGTATAAGGTATGTTCAGCGAACTTATGTAAAACACTACGGCGAATATTTTTGTGGAACATTTTAACCTTCTAACTCTTCAACTTACGGGTCGTTTTTGTGCGTTTTAAAAAGAGGCCACAAAAGTCCCTTTAATTGAATGTTCTTTAATTTGGCGAAAACGATTTATTATTTTTAAAAATCTCTTATTGCGTTTTGTTTAAAAACAACTCTTGTTTTTTAGGAACTTTTCAAATTTCTCGGCAGTGACAAATAGAGATGATACAAAAAACTGCTTTATCGACAAAAAGTCGGGCTAAACTGCAGTTTATGGGGTTTCGTCAAAAAAATATTTAAAAAAAATATGACCCCCTCTGGAATTAAAAAAGAAAAAAACCGAAATTTTGGGAAGGGCTCGGCCCCGGGAGGCCCGTGGGGGTAAAAATCGTTGGGACATAGTAACATGTATGTGTGGGTACTCAAATTAAAAAAATTGTCTCACGATTTCAAAAGTATTATTTTTTTTAATCCATAAAACGTAGCCCTAACTAGAGCCATTTTAGGCTCTTAAGAGGGGGGACTGAAAATGATGAAATTTTTTTGTATGGTAAAATGGTACTCAAATGATAGAAAATGTCCTCCCACGACTTCAAAATTATTGTTTTTTGCAATAATCGATAAACGCATTAAAACTTTAGACATTTACATAAAAAAATAAATTTTTTTTTGGAAAAATCGCGCGATTTTTACAAAAAAATTTGTACCTGCGGCGCAATAACAGTTTATCACTTCTGAGATTGCATTTTCCATCAAAAAGTTACATTTTTTGGGTATATCTAACATTAAAAAACATTAAATAAATTTTTGTCGTTTATTTAACCTTCTTTTTCAATTCTTAATTTCACAATTTTCTTGAGCGTAAGGTTTGTTTTTTATATATAAAAATTCTGATATTTCGCTACTCCATTGTGTAGCATCTTCAGGAAATAACAATTAAATTAATAAATTAACAAATTATAAACAATTTGAAAGTTTATAATTTGTTAATTTTTTCCAACGGATTAGTAAAAAAAACTAATTTTTCAAATCGTTAGAAAATTTCCTTTCATTTGAGTAATGCTTTAAAAACGAATTACAATTGAGCAAAAAAGCATTTGTTTTGTTGAGTCTATTAACTCCCTTTCCACTGATCTTATAAGGATTAATAAAAAACTTAGAGGGTTTTTTTCTTTTCTTTTAGAACAAAGCTTCTTGCTTTATTGAGGGCAATTCTTAGACTAATTTTATATATAAAAACTAAAATGGAATTTAAAGTTCTCTAACTAATTTAAAGCATTATGTACAAAAACGGCGCTATAATAGTAGCCAATAACAAATTAGTTCTAGGAGAACTCTAACTAGAAAAAATACTCTCCTTGAGTTATAAATAATAGAAATTATATGCAGCAAAAAATACTGTTTTATGAGAAAAGATTTAAAGAGTATACAAACTGAATTAATGAGTTATTTTGCCAATCGCTTATTTAACCCTTACTGTTGAACTGGGTTCAACATACTGCCGGGCGAGAAATGTGGTTACAGTTGCATTCTTTTTAGGACATCATCTTTGAAAGTACGGCACCATCTAGTTCAAGGCATGTTTCGAGCCTTTACTGATTGAAAATAGTATATTTTTTCCTGTTGGCTTCTAGCATTCTGAAGATACAAAAGCTGGGCAAGTTTGAGGTTGACTGACCTAAAGTCGTTGGTTGTACTTATGTGGATGGTTGTGTAGCCACAAGCTGCAACTGCAAATTTCTGACCATTGTAATGGCTAGCTAGGGAGAAAAGAAAAAATATATACTGTGTAATTAGAATTTTGTTAAGCGACTACTTTCTCTTTTTTTTGTAATTTTTGCATCTAAATCCGGAGGATTAATTTTAGAGATTTGTTGTTGGATCGAATAATGAGTGTTAGTTAAATTGGTAAAATACAGAGTTTTGCGATCGGTCGACTAATAGTGCCATTTTGAGTTTTTACTTCGGCGACTCGTACTTTGCTGTCTCTCCCATATACGACTTTTGTAATGCGTCCCAGACGCCACTCGGTGAGTGGTAGAATATCATCTTTCACGATAACAAAATCGTTCACCTTTACATTATGTTGTTCGGTTTTCCATTTGAATCTTCGCTGAAGCTCGGTGATGTATTCATTTTTCCAGCGGCGTGCGAAAATATGTTGTAGGGCTTTTAGACGATCCCAGCGTTTAATGAAACTTAGGGTTTTTAAAGGAGGTTCTTCAGGGGCTTCAGGAGGAGCTGTAAGCGGTGCACCTCTAAGAAGATGACCTGGGGTTAAGGGAAGTAATTCGGACGGATTTTCGGTCAACGGTGACATTGGACGCGAATTCAGTACAGCTTCAATTCGAGTAAGCAACGTAGTAAATTCTTCAAAAGTGAAGGAGAGATTATTAGCGACTTTTTTCAAATGTGATTTCATACTTTTGACGGCAGCCTCCCAGAGGCCACCCATGTGGGTTGCATAAGGCGTTATGAAAGACCAGGTAAATCCGTGAGCGCTGTACTTTTCTACTAAGGCTTTTTCGGCATTTTTGAGGAATTCATTGTGGCTTTTAAGTAAGGCTATGCTGGCACCAAGGAAATTTCGACCATTATCCGAAAACATTGTTTTTGGAAGACCTCTACGTCCTGTAAATCTCGAAAAACAGGCAAGAAAAGCATCGGTTGATAGATCTGAACAGACCTCTAGATGTACTGCTCTTGTAGAGAAGCATACAAATACCGCTGCATATCCTTTTAGAAGTTTAGCGCTATGTAAATTAGATGCCTTTATGGTAAAAGGACCGGCGAAATCAACACCCGTGTATGTAAACGGTAACGAAAAATTGACTCGTTCGGGGGGAAGGGCAGCCATTATTTGGTGCTGAAATTTATGTTTATAAATGGTGCAGTTTTTGCAGTTACGAATACATTTCCGGACCAAATTTTTAAGTCGGAGGATATAAAACCCTTGCCTTATAGCTCGCAGCATTATATGATGTTCGGCATGAAGTAAGATTTTGTGAGTATATCCCACAAAGAGTACCGCAAAATGGGATTTTTCAGGAATTATTATAGGATGCCGTTCTTCGTAACTTAACCCTGAATTATTAAGCCTACCACCTACACGCAGTAGACCATCTTTGTCGATGAATGGGTTTAAAGTAAGTATTCTGCTTTTTCGATTTATGGGGCGTTTGTCTTGCAGGCATTCATACTCCTTGTAGAAGTGGTTCTTCTGGGCTATTAGTATAAGTCGGTTTTTCACAAATCGTATTTCATCTGTTGTGATAAATGATTCGGTTTTAAATGGGCGTTTTAAAACGCGGTTGATGAAACGAAACTGGTAACAGATGACCCTTAAAGCTCGTGCTAGCGATGAAAATTTTTCAAAAAAATCTTCCAGTTTTGTACCCTTTTCAGGGTTTGAGTTATTTTCAGATTTATCGTTTACCTGGGTAGCCATTAGATGAAAATTTGAACTCTTTTTCGTTTCCAAATCTGTTGGGTCAAAAATACGTGGTCTTGGCCAAAGATCAACAGGCTGTTTAAGCCAGGTGGGCCCATGCCACCATAAATTACTCTCAATGAGTTCTTGAGGGGAGCAACCGCGGGATCCCAGATCGGCCGGGTTGTCATGAGTTTTTATATGTTTCCAGTGATTTTTGCTGGCAATGCTGGTGATTTCCGTTACACGATTTGCAACGAAAGTTTTTAATGTTTGAGGATCTTTTTGCAGCCATCCGAGGACAATTGAGGAATCTGTCCACAAATACAGTTCATAGGGGAACTTGCAGTTTACCATCAAGCTTTTTACTAGTCTCGCCAGTAATAAAGCCCCACACAATTCAAGTTTAGGAATGGTTGTCTTTTTTATAGGAGCAACTTTGGTTTTTACCACGAGCAAATGGCACATTATATCTCCTTCTAATGTCGTGGTTCGCATGTAGACCGTTCCGCAATACGCCCTTTCCGATGAGTCACAGAATCCGTGTATTTGCACGTGACCGGTGGGCGAGAAATGTACCCATCTAGGAATTTTCAGTGTAGAAATTAGTGGTAAATTCTTTAGAAATGCGTTCCATTTTATTAAAATAATTGGTGGTACACCTTCGTCCCAGTCTAATTTTCGTTCCCACAACTCTTGCAGCAACAGTTTGGCAACCACGATAATTGGACCTAACCACCCCAGAGGGTCAAACAATTTAGCTATAACCGATAATATCTGCCTTTTCGTTACCGAGGGTGAAATTGGTATCGGTTCTACAACGTAATAGAATGAGTCAGATATCGCATTCCAGTGAATCCCCAAAGTTTTAATTGTGCTTGAGTCGTCAAGCTTCAAAAAATCTTCATCCAGAAGATCCTCCCGGGCCAAGTGTTCCATTAGATAATTATTGTTGGCCGTAATCTTTTTCATCGGGAAGCCAACTGAATTTAAAGCCTCGTTGAGTTGAATTTGTTTCACTTTTGCCTCTTGAAGAGTATGTCCGCCTGACAAAATATCGTCTACGTAAATTTCGCTTTTCAAAATCGCGGACGCCTTTGGGTATAAATTTTTGCAGTCCTCACTTAATTTCAGAAGCGTTCTAATGGCCAAAAAAGGCGCACAATTTACTCCGAAGGTGACAGTTTTTAATTGAAACGATTTCACATAACTGTCCGCTTTGTCCCTAAACCAAATACTTTGGTATGGACGGTCTTCTTCATGCACTAAAATCTGGCGGTACATTTTTTGAATATCGCCTGTAAACACATATTTATAATAACGCCAATTCAGCACTATTTGCTTTAAGTCTGTTTGTAAAGTTGGGCCTTGATGAAGCACGTCATTCAAGGAAAAACCGCTGCTAGTTTTCTTCGATGCGTTAAAAACCACTCGTACTTTTGTTGATTTACTTTCGGGTCGAATAACCGCATGGTGGGGTAGAAAAAATGAAAAATGTTTTTCAACATTTGATTGATTGTGTAAAACTGGTTCCATATGATCCAAGTCTATATATTCTTGGAGAACCTGTTGATATTGATCCTTCAAGTCTGGCAACTTTCCTAGCGTTTTTTCCATTCGATGATACTGCGCTAGAGCCATGTTCCTTTAGGGACCCAAAAAAATATCATTGGGAAATTCTTCTTTAAAGGGTAGTCGCACAATATAGCGACCATCTAATTGTCGAATAGTTGACGTTTCATAAAATTTTTCGCAATATTTATCGGCCTTGGTTACCGTATAGTCCCTTTCGACCTCTTCAAGTTCCCAGAACTTTTTCATCTGTTCGTGAAGAAGAAAATCATCTGAATCCGAAACTGAAGTCGAAAATACATTTATATTGCTATTGGGCTCTAGCCCCGATATGTACCAACCAAAATGAGATTCCCTGGCTTCAAACGTATTCAATATATTCAATCGAACCCCCTTAAGGTTGATAAAGGGTAAATAATTACTTCCAATAATCATATCGATTCCGGCTGGTTTATTAAAATATGGATCGGCAAGAGTCAAATCTTTGATCTCTTCGAGTTTTCTAATCTTAAAAGGCCGTGAGGGCAGAAGATTTGATAAAGTTGGCACCACCACGGCATTGATTTTAATTTTAAAATCTGAAATTCTAGATTTTAAGGTAACATAACACCGCCCTTTTGATTTTCCTACTACCGCTCCGCCTAATCCAGAAATGTTCGTGTTCCTGGTCTCAAGTGGTATTGAAAATTTTTGTTGAATGCGTGTTGTTATAAAAATTTTCGGACCCGGTATCAATTAAAGCCCGAATCGTAAATAATTCGCCTGCACTTTCAATTTGTGCTAGTACAGTGGGCAAAACTGTGGTTCCTTCATTTTGAGCAAAATGGGCCTGAACTTCTTCTATGGTACTTTCATTGGATTTGGCCGAGTTGCTAACATGCGTTGTATACGTTTGAACTAGTGGTTGAGTTCCTGAGGAAGAAGGATTTTCCTTATCTTGAACTTTAGGCTGTGATTGGGGTTTTGAATACTTGTAGTTGCCTGTATTTTCGCGTTTCTCTAGGTGCAACATTGTATGATGCCTTTTATTGCATATGCTACAAGTGTTAGTACTGGGATATTTTGATTTAAAATGGTTATTTGACAGACAATTGACACAGTATTTATTTGCGTAAACGAATTTTAAACGCTCATTTGGGGGTAACGCTTTAAAATTGCTGCAAATTCTTAAAGGATGATTTTGCTTGCACTTTTTGCAGCTATAATTTTGTTTATCTGCTTCATCCTGTGCATAAAATGATTGAGACTTTGAAGTATGATTTTCCTTACCTAAGGGCTTCCTCACTTCCATCATCGTTTCCAAAAACTCAATTCTAGAGGAGAGAAATTCGCTAAGTCGACACCATGAGGGTAGCTCCCTATGGTTTTCTATTGTAACTTCCCAGGCTCGTAAAGTTTCCTCAGGAAGCTTTGTAGTTACTAAATGTAGTAAAAAGGGATCATCATCCGACACTTCTACCTTGAAGGTTTTCAAAATTGATAAGCAATCGGTGATTGTGTTCTTAATAAATCTTATAGATTTAAGTGATTCAGCTTGCGATGCCTGTATTGCATGCACTTTTTTCATTTGATCGTTTACCAAAAGCCTTTTATTTTCAAACCTGTTCTTTAAAGCTTCCCAGGCCAAGTTAAAGTTCCCATCTACCGAATCGTAATCTTTTATGACATTAAAAGCATCCCCTCTTAATTTGGTTTTCAAATAATTAAGTTTCTGTGACGGTGCCAGGGATGTTTCTCTTCCCACAATAGCCTGAAACATGTCTCTAAAGGCTGGCCATTTCGCATAACCCCCCTCAAAGATTTGAATGTCCCAAGCTGGTAGCTTGAAAGACGATTTATAAACAACCGGCTCATTCGGTTTAGTTTCAGTCGCTTGTAACTTGACTAAAATGTTCGCCTTCACTGTCCGAAACACCTTACCTGCCTCTTCATAACGTACATACAGTTCGTCTTTAAATTCTTTTTCCTTAGCCTCTTCTTCTTCTAAAACGTATTCTTCATACGATTCCACTAGCTTTCGCCATCTTCTTTCCAATTCCTCGGGTTCTACATTTAGAAACGCAGATGTGCACCGTTCTGGACACGTCCTTTCAAAGTTCGTGCAGAATTCCGTCAGCTGGTTCAGATCGAACCTGCATCTTCTTTTTGATGCTATCATTATTGTTGCCTACCCGTACCGAAAAACAATCGTAGTGACCAAAATATTTTCCACGAATTTCTTTGAAAAATTGATAAATGAGAAATTTTTTTCTCCAATATAAAAAAAAAATGCTGATAATTGGAAAAGCGCACCACTCTAATTATGAAATTTTTCTCCAAGAAAAAAAATTTTTTTTTTCTCAATAATTGTAGATTGAGGCCACTCTAATTTATGAAAATTTTCTCCACGAAACTTTTTTTTATGATTATTTGCAAAATCGTGCCACTCTAATGTGGAAAATTTTTCCCCTTAAAAAAATTTTTTTTTGATAATTGAGCAATCGATCCCCTCTACTTTGAGAATTTTCTTTCCAAGAAATACTTTTTTGAATTTTGCTCCACCCTAATTTGTAAAATTTTACTCCAAGAAAAGTTTCTTTTCAATATTTGTAATTTTTAACCACTCTTATTTTCAAAATTTTTCCTCCAAGAAAATTTGTTGACGATTGTCAATTCGAACCACACAATTTGTGATAATTATAAAAACGCACCACTGTAATTTCTAAAATTTTTCTTCAAGAAAAAATTTTGCAATTTGAAAAAGCGTACCACCCTAATTTTAAAAAATTTTTTGCTATGAGCAATTGTTCCACTCTAATTTATGAAATTTTTCCTTCCAAGAAAAAATTTGATAATTGTAAATTTGCACCACACTAATTTGCAAATTTTTATCCAAGAAAATAACTTTTTTTTCGGATAATTGTAAATTTGTACCAATCTAATTTATGAAGATTATGAAAACGTACCACTGATTTATAAAATTTTTTTATAGGCTGTTTTATAAATATTATCAGAAAAAATGCATTAAAAAACTTAATCAACGCTTTATATTCTGCAAACAAATAAACGGATGTAAGAATTTTCCTTTTTGGAAATTTTTTCCCGGGACTTTATTCGCGATTTCTGTTATTGTGCAACTAGCCACCGGACTTTGTTCTATGAATTGGGTATTATAGTCCCTATATTATGATTTTAAATAACCACACTTAACAAATTGCAAAATTTAGGCGAAACGCGAAAAAGGCTTTATGGCACAAAAAATTAATAAAAAAACTTAACTAGTAATTAACAATCTGCAAACGAATATAATGATGCAAAAATTTAGTGATGCAAAAAAAAGATAAATTTTGCAAAAAGTAAAATTTTTGCATCATTATATTTGTTTGTATTATAGTCCCGAGATTATGATTTTAAATAACCACACTTAACACATTGCAAAATCTAGGCGGAACGCGAAAAAAGGCTTTATGGCACAAAAAATGAATAAAAAATTCGCGATTAACAATCTGCAAACGAATATAATGATGCAAAAGTTTTACATTTTGTTTTGAAAAAAAAAAACTAATGGCGTTTTCTTTTCTGAAAAAAATTTTGCCTTTTTTCTGCCCTTTTTTTACAAAATGCCTTTTTGTGTATAGTAATAAAAGGTAAACATAGACAAATTTGGTATCAAATTAAAGGTATTTCAGATATCAATCTAACCTTGTATAAAATATATCCAATTTAACAAAATGTCACATTTTTCTATATTTTGGTGTTTTGTTAAATAAGTTGAATATTGTTGGACATTTTTGAAGCATAGTTAAATAGGTCTTTAAAATACCTTTAATTTTATACCTAATATGCCTATATTTACTTATTATTTCTATGCACAAAAATACATTTGTAAAAAAAAAGGGCAGAAAAAAGGCAACACTTTTTTCAGAAAAGAAAACGGCATAAATTTTGCAAAAAGTAAAATTTTTGCATCATTATATTTGTTTACAGAATGCTAATCGCTGATTCAGTTTTTTTATTAATTTTTTGTGCCATAAAGCTTTTTTTCGCGTTCTGCCGTTATTTTGCAATTTTTTAGTGTGGTTCTTTAAAATCATAACCTAGGGATTGTAATACCCAATTCATAGAACAAAGTTTGTTTGCAGAATTAAAATTGCTGATAAAGTTTTTTTTCTTATATTTTTCCGCGTTTCGCGGGTATATAGTCTAAGGACTATTATACCCAATTCATAGTACAAAGTTCGGTGGTTGCGAAAAAAATTTTTGAAAAATTCGCGTAAAAAAAATTACCAAAAAGGAAAATTCTTACATCAGTGAATTTGTTTGCAGAAAGTCTTTTTTCGCGTTCCACCAATATTTTGCAATTTTTTAGGTGCGGTTTTGTTAAATATATAATCTGGAGACTATAATACCCATTTCATACAACAAAGTTTGGTGTACAGTTGCAAAAAAAATCGCGGAAAAAAATGTTTGAAAAGAAAATTCTTACATCAGTATATTTGTTTTCAGAATGAAAATCGCTGACTAAGTTTTTAATTACTTTAATTTTATTTTGAGTGCTGTGTTTAAAATTAAAGACTGGTGGTTAATTTGCAAAAAAAAGTTTGCGAAAATAATTTTGCAAAAAGGAAAATTCTTGCATCAATATCCCAGTGTAGAAAATCATTACCAGATATGTGATTATGTAACTACATATTTGGTAATGGTAACTACTTACTTTTGTTATTACATTTCTTATTACCTTTATATGGCGATGTCGCGAAAAATAATGAGTTATGGTTACACACCAGCATACAAAAAATCAAAAAATATATCATTACCTATGTGCTTACTAGTACAGACAAAAATAATGAGTCTAAAAATAGATTTTCAAAAAAATAAATTATATAAAAAAAAACATTTTTTGACCTGCTGCGCACAAGTAACTTACTCGCCAACATACAAAAAATCAAAAAATATGTGGTTACATATATCCTTACCAGTGTTCAAAAAATATTGAGTCTAAAAATAGATTTCAAAAAATTTTCAAAAAAATCTAGAAAATTATTTTTTATTTGAAATAATGATAAAAATAAGTCGTTATCAATAACTTATTATTATATGTTTTAAAATAATGCAGAAGGTAAGTGGGTGTCATTACTGGTAGTCCAAAAAATAATGATATGTCATTACCGTTTCTACACTGGTATATTGTAAATATATTCTGTAATATGACGTTCACAAATGACAATTATTTCTTATAATTGAGGCATTAGTAATCGTAATTAATTTACTATACAATTGGTATTAGTAATGAAATCGATGTTTTTTTGTTTTTTTTTTAATGTTTATTTATTAAAAAAATTTTATATAATATATATACTACAGATAAACAACTAGTTACTATATAATACACTGTCCCTTAACGGGCGCTCTAGTACTTCGAATAATTTAGATTATCTCGTTATTTTTAAATACAAATACGTACATATATTTGATATAATTCTAAGCAGATAATATTATTACTAAGATTTTTACAATATGCAATGAAATATTAGATAATAACATTGCTTATTTATTTAATGAAAGCGATGTATTTCAAGGCATTAGCATTAGTCCAAGTAATAAAAATGCCAAAAATTTCATTAGCATTAGTTTCAATTTAACGCTAATGGTTATTATCCATTATTAAGATAGTTTTGACCGTGTTTTTGAAATTCAATAGCTCGCAATTGCTTAAGAAGTCGAGACTTTTTATAATCTTTTTCGGATGAAGCGGTATGAGATGGTGAAGTAAGTGCCGAAACTCCTACTCTTGCCGGTATTTTTAACTCAATGGTTATAGGAGACCTCTTCTTCGGTGGATCTTTTCTGAGTCCTTTGCGTTCATTAACTGATAGTTTTTCCGAAGCTCGTGATTGTTTTAGGGGAGTGTAATCTCTGGATCGTGACGAACTTCCAAACGAAGAAGATCCAGAATTAGATTCTAAAACAGAGGCTGGTGATCCTGTATCAGAAGAACTAGAAGAATGTTTGCGTTTGATTTTTCTTTTATCATTTTGCACCTTTTTTCCAACCGGTGATAATCGTTTTCTCTTGTGAACAGGACTATACGCATTACCTCTGTTGTAAACTGGAGAGGTTGATATATTTGTTCGTCTTTTCAAATTTGGAGATCGATGTAAACTTGGAGAACGTCTCGACCTTCTGAGTGGAGGAGTAGGTGATCGTAATGAGCGTACCGAACCAAGTCTATTGAAGCGACGTCTACGATGTTTACGAGGATTAAGGGAACGACTGGAATCGGAACTGGAATCAGATTGCGAAGTACTAGAACTTGAACATGAAGAATTGCTACTGTAGCTACGGCGCTCTCTACGCCTTTTTTCACCACGATTACGTGAACCAACTCTTCCACTAGGAGATTTAGATCGCATCCGGCCTACTGGCTCAATTCTTTGCACAATTACTTCACGTGCGGGCCGCACGCGTCTTTCGTGTTCGCACTGGGGCTTCCGATGGGGAGGTAGCTCCCTATAACGAGCAGAACGTCCGCTGAAATCAGTTTCATCGTAATGGGATACTCGCGGACCACGTCCGTAGCGATCACTTGAACTGTAGACGTCGGTAGCTGCTTTTGAATATATTGGATAACGCACGTTCTTTGAAGGTGATAACCTTACCTTCAAATAGTAGGGATCCTTTTCTAGTTCATCCGGTGATAACGGTAAATTCATTTTCTTGTCCTCAAAGTCCATATCTTGCTCTTTTCGTTTATTAGCTTTTCGCATCATTTCCCTGGCAGTACGTAGACCACGTTCCCATGCAGTTTCAACGGCAACGGGACCATCCGAAGCTGTTTTACGAGTTTCAGGAGTAACTGGATAAACGCTAGCAGCATGATGTAGTGAAGGTCGCTTAATTCGATAATCCTGATAATCCGGAGTATGGATTAAAGAATTTAACGTGCGATTGGCGACTACACTTCCACTTGATGGCACGGGTACGGGTCTTACCAAATCAAACATGGTATAGTTGCCTTTATCAGTTACACCAGGATGTAAAAAACGACAGCTCATGCCCCACGAACACTGACCACGGGTGTAAAATCTACATACCGGTTTAGGTTCCATCTCTTCTGGGCGTTTCTCGTCCGATACTTCGCCATCCTCTAGTTCCTCGCCCTCTTCGATATCATTTTTTGAAGTTTTTGCACTTTCTTCTTTATTTTCTAATTCTCGTTTTTCATCATCCTTGTTAACCTCGTGGCATTCACCTTCCTCAGCCTCGAAATCCAACGCGTCTTCATCAAGACTCTTTACTAAGTCTTCCAAAAATTCTTCAACTATTCCTTTCCCATTTGTAGTTTTTCCTTCGAAGTCATTTGGTGATGAGCACTTGTCCTTCACATCATTCAATAGAAACTTCCTCTTTTCCGGGCTTTGGCATAAATCTGTTATAGGTGATCTTTCTTGTTCAATTTTATTCAAATAACGATTTTCTATCTCAAACTCATTGTTACCCAATGTACCCAATCCTTTAGCTCCATTAGTACTTTCATCGTCGACATATTGTTTACTATTAATATAAACAGATATACGCTTTTCACTTTCTAAATCAGTGATATCACTAAGATATTCATGCGTTATATTCATTTTGGAAGTAATCTGTTGGGGTTCTTCGCTACGATTTGAAGAAGAACTAGAATCTCTTGAACTAGGCCGAGACGGAGATGTTGATAAATTCCTCTTAGAGTCGTTAACTCTTCCACTCTCATAGCTAACAGATGCCAAAGCTTTTGCGTGATTTGTGCTATTTGATGATTTAGCATCGTCTTTGCTTGAAGAAGACTCAGATTTAGAATGGGTATGTTGAGAACCCCCGCTTAAAGAACCCGACCTTTGAGTTTGACGACTTCTGGAGCTACTTGTTGGACTTGCTATAGAATTTCGCAATGGACTTTCTTGCTTTTCATTTCCACCATTATATAAAGGCGACTGCCTAGAATTGTGCGAATAATTCGATGAAGACCAAGGGCGTGAATCTTCCGAATCCATTATTTTTTAAAGGGGTGACCTTCTGCGTTTTATGAATTTATCAAAAAAAAATTCCGATGTGAAAATTTGGCTACTTGACTGAGTCCTGTATTATTGATATATATCCTGTATTATTAAATTCAACGGTGTCTTGCTTCTTCTGCTTTTGAAATATTTCTAATAACTTTCAAAATTTTACATTGAGTTTTTATAGCGTTGAAAAATGACGGCAGGTATAAAACTTTTGGTATTTTTCCATTCGAAAACTACGTAATGATTTTATGACAGGATTTCATTGTTTTACCTTTAAATTTTGTGCGGAATTAATCCTTTGCTATGATTAGCTGTAATGATTAACGTCGACGACAATTTTACAAATATTAGCGCTTTAGTTTGTGTGGAATTAATCCTTTGCTATGCTTAGCTGTAGGGATTAACGCCGGCAACAATTTTACAAATATTAGCGCTATAGTTTTTCGCGAAAAAATATGACACATTTTTTGGATCTTGTGATTCATTATGTATGTTATGTATGTTATGATTTATTATTATTTTTACTTTTAAATTTTATCCCAATACGCATTTGGAAGATATGTCACTCCAATATCTTCAATATTTCATTTAGAAGATAAACAAAGTAGTTTTTTTTTAAATATCTTCTTATTATCGACTTGATGATATACCGGGGATATTTCAGGAAAAGTAAAAATGTCATTTGAAATATTTATATTAAAATTTTTAAGAAAACAAAAATCAACAAATCGATAATCATATTATGCAGAAAAATCTTACAAATTAAATTGTAAATTAATATAAAGTTAAGCCATAATTTTATTAACCCATATTTTGAAAATAAAAACGGAATTGTTTACCCGAGTAAAAATAGTTATATATTGTCATATATCATGTGATTGGGCTACATCTGACAATGAATGGAGTCACATTAAGACACATTTCATTATATACAACTACATCTGATATTATTTTTTCAACGAATTTTTTGTAAGGTAATTGATATTATTACATATCCCCAAATCTGACTCCATATATAACTACATAAGCCTTATAAAACTAATCAAATTATATGTAGTGATCGATATGATTATATATGATTTGATACTAAGTTTTATAACACTGTATGTGTCGTCGTACTAAAAATATAATTTAATTTAATATAACATCAAAATTAGTTATCTGCATATTCAGAGTTAATTACTCCCTAGCCAAATAATTTTCACGTGATGTTTTTGCATGTAAAATCATATTAAAAAATGATGCGTACGATTTAGAAGACAAAAGTATTCAAATAAATTTTTATTTTATGTATTAAAATTTGGGTCTTCTTTGGGTGTTAAAACCATAGACATTTCAATGTTAATTTAATAGCTGGTATGCATAAAAAGTATGCCTAATATCAGAAAAAATTTTATAAAATCAGATATTTTTATATCAAATTAGATATAATTTGATGTCCTGGATATGGACAAATTTCGGATCAAACTGTATCAAATTATATTTAATTTGATATAATTAGACACATGTAGATGACCCATTTTTCGGATCAAGTTGTATGTCGTTGTATATGGATGTTTATCAAAAAAGATATACTTATGTATGACACCATATTAAGATTTTTACCCGGGTAATTATTATTTTTAGAAAAAATCAAATTATAAGGAGGATTGCCAAACAAAATGCGGACTCCATGGAAGAAAATTGAAAAATCGAATTCTCTAAAATTTTTTTTTTGTAATTTACTTGTGAAAATTTTATCATCTTTCTGTAATTTGAAAAATAATTTAAACAGAAAGTGATATTTATTTATGATCTAGAGTCAAACTAAAAAAATATTCATTTACCAAATAAAAAATCAACCATACATACCCCTCATTCGTTTTAAAAACAAAGGACAATTTATTCAGAACTAAATAAAGAACTTAAGGGTACTGTAAGATCATTGTAATTGCGTTTCTTATACTTTTTAATAAAAATTTATATGTAAATGCGTATTTTTCTCTTCTGTTATATCATCTTTTTAACTTCTAAATGATATTCAGCCGATATTAAATATAGCTTTCTTTCATTTTCTGGGAGAATCGATTTCGTATTGCTTAGAAGTATTGCTTTCGGGACACGTTTTCTAGCACAGATGGGGTAAATTCCGCAATAAGAAAAAATTGTTGGCGCAATAAAATTTTTCATTTAGGCAATACGTTTGGGGAATCGTCTTCGTATTGCCACGTTTGCTGGGATGTG
>CATLKA010000043.1:0-27966 GCA_949987735.1 Leucophora obtusa
CGCCTACGATTTTTTTGACCAAAATTTTTTTTTCTAAAATTGTATAAAAAGTGTCTCAAATGAAAGTTTTTAAGCAGATATATCGAGTTGTATACAACATTTTGAAAATTTATAGGATATAGTACTGAATTTGCTACACTGGAGTTTAAAAACTTTACTCAATTTGGTGTAATGGACGAAAGTTTTCGAAACTTTATTCTCAAAAACGAAAAATAACTTATATACTTATATTTTTTTATATTTAAATGAAAGCTGAACTCGTGGGCTTTCCAAAAATGTTGCAATTATTTGTAAAATTATAAAAATTAGTGAATTTTGATCGTTAAAGTTGGATGTGGTAGGAAGTTTTGAACGAAATTTTTGGCCCAAAAATTTCAAATGTTTAAAATCAATTTTCTCAATAACTAGAAATAACTCAATTGTAAATTTTTCACTCAAATAAAAGTAGAATTTATTATCTGTCGAAAGGTATACATTACTTTGGGAAATTATAAAAATAAGCACAGAATTGGGTGCACGGAAACTTATCCCAAAATTTATCGATTTTTGATAAATTTTCATGACCCCCCCCCCTACGATTTTTTTGACCAAAAATTTTTTTTCTAAAATTGTATAAAAAGTGTCTCAAATGAAAGTTTTTAAGCAGATATATCGAGTTGTATACAACATTTTGTAAAATTTATAGGATAAAGTACTGAATTTGCTACACTGGAGTTTAAAAACTTTACTCAAATTGGTGTAATGGACGAAAGTTTTCGAAACTTTATTCTCAAAAACGAAAAATAACTTATATACTTCTATTTTTTTTATATTTAAATGAAAGCTGAACTCGTGGGCTTTCCAAAACTGTTGCAATTATTTGTAAAATTATAAAAACTATTGAATTTTGATCGTTAAAGTTGGATGTGGTAGGAAGTTTTGAACGAAATTTTTGGCCCAAAAATTTCAAATGTTTAAAATCAATTTTCTCAATAACTAGAAATAACTCAATTGTAAATTTTTCACTCAAATAAAAGTAGAATTTATTATCTGTCGAAAGGTATACATTACTTTGGGAAATTATAAAAATAAGCACAGAATTGGGTGCACGGAAACTTATCCCAAAATTTATCGATTTTTGATAAATTTTCATGACCCCCCCCCCCCCTACGATTTTTTTGACCAAAAATTTTTTTTCTAAAGTATAAAAAGTGTCTCAAATGAAAGTTTTTAAGCAGATATATCGAGTTGTATACAACATTTTGAAAATTTATAGGATATAGTACTGAATTTGCTACACTGGAGTTTAAAAACTTTACTCAATTTGGTGTAATGGACGAAAGTTTTCGAAACTTTATTCTCAAAAACGAAAAATAACTTATATACTTATATTTTTTTTTATATTTAAATGAAAGCTGAACTCGTGGGCTTTCCAAAAATGTTGCAATTATTTGTAAAATTATAAAAACTAGTGAATTTTGATCGTTAAAGTTGGATGTGGTAGGAAGTTTTGAACGAAATTTTTGGCCCAAAAATTTCAAATGTTTAAAATCAATTTTCTCAATAACTAGAAATAACTCAATTGTAAATTTTTCACTCAAATAAAAGTAGAATTTATTATCTGTCGAAAGGTATACATTACTTTGGGAAATTATAAAAATAAGCACAGAATTGGGTGCACGGAAACTTATCCCAAAATTTATCGATTTTTGATAAATTTTCATGACCCCCCCCCCCCTACGATTTTTTTTGACCAAAAATTTTTTTTCTAAAATTGTATAAAAAGTGTCTCAAATGAAAGTTTTTAAGCAGATATATCGAGTTGTATACAACATTTTGTAAAATTTATAGGATAAAGTACTGAATTTGCTACAATGGAGTTTAAAAACTTTACTCAATTTGGTGTAATGGACGAAAGTTTTCGAAACTTTATTCTCAAAAACGAAAAATAACTTATATACTTATATTTTTTTTATATTTAAATGAAAGCTGAACTCGTGGGCTTTCCAAAAATGTTGCAATTATTTGTAAAATTATAAAAACTAGTGAATTTTGATCGTTAAAGTTGGATGTGGTAGGAAGTTTTGAACGAAATTTTTGGCCCAAAAATTTCAAATGTTTAAAATCAATTTTCTCAATAACTAGAAATAACTCAATTGTAAATTTTTCACTCAAATAAAAGTAGAATTTATTATCTGTCGAAAGGTATACATTACTTTGGGAAATTATAAAAATAAGCACAGAATTGGGTGCACGGAAACTTATCCCAAAATTGATCGATTTTTGATAAATTTTCATGACCCCCACCCCTACGATTTTTTTGACCAAAAATTTTTTTTCTAAAATTGTATAAAAAGTGTCTCAAATGAAAGTTTTTAAGCAGATATATCGAGTTGTATACAACATTTTGTAAAATTTATAGAATAAAGTACTGAATTTGCTACACTGGAGTTTAAAAACTTTACTCAATTTGGTGTAATGGACGAAAGTTTTCGAAACTTTATTCTCAAAAACGAAAAATAACTTATATACTTATATTTTTTTTTATATTTAAATGAAAGCTGAACTCGTGGGCTTTCCAAAAATGTTGCAATTATTTGTAAAATTATAAAAACTAGTGAATTTTGATCGTTAAAGTTGGATGTGGTAGGAAGTTTTGAACGAAATTTTTGGCCTAAAAATTTCAAATGTTTTTTGTTTTTTCTCAATAACTAGAAATAACTCAATTGTAAATTTTTCACTCAAATAAAAGTAGAATTTATTATCTGTCGAAAGGTATACATTACTTTGGGAAATTATAAAAATAAGCACAGAATTGGGTGCACGGAAACTTATCCCAAAATTTATCGATTTTTGATAAATTTTCATGACCCCCCCCCCTACGATTTTTTTGACCAAAAATTTTTTTTCTAAAATTGTATAAAAAGTGTCTCAAATGAAAGTTTTTAAGCAGATATATCGAGTTGTATACAACATTTTGTAAAGTTTATAGGATAAAGTACTGAATTTGCTACACTGGAGTTTAAAAACTTTACTCAATTTGGTGTAATGGACGAAAGTTTTCGAAACTTTATTCTCAAAAACGAAAAATAACTTATATACTTATATTTTTTTTATATTTAAATGAAAGCTGAACTCGTGGGCTTTCCAAAAATGTTGCAATTATTTGTAAAATTATAAAAACTAGTGAATTTTGATCGTTAAAGTTGGATGTGGTAGGAAGTTTTGAACGAAATTTTTGGCCCAAAAATTTCAAATGTTTAAAATCAATTTTCTCAATAACTAGAAATAACTCAATTGTAAATTTTTCACTCAAATAAAAGTAGAATTTATTATCTGTCGAAAGGTATACATTACTTTGGGAAATTATAAAAATAAGCACAGAATTGGGTGCACGGAAACTTATCCCAAAATTTATCGATTTTTGATAAATTTTCATGACCCCCCCCCCTACGATTTTTTTGACCAAAAATTTTTTTTCTAAAATTGTATAAAAAGTGTCTCAAATGAAAGTTTTTAAGCAGATATATCGAGTTGTATACAACATTTTGTAAAATTTATAGGATAAAGTACTGAATTTGCTACACTGGAGTTTAAAAACTTTACTCAATTTGGTGTAATGGACGAAAGTTTTCGAAACTTTATTCTCAAAAACGAAAAATAACTTATATACTTATATTTTTTTTTATATTTAAATGAAAGCTGAACTCGTGGGCTTTCCAAAAATGTTGCAATTATTTGTAAAATTATAAAAACTAGTGAATTTTGATCGTTAAAGTTGGATGTGGTAGGAAGTTTTGAACGAAATTTTTGGCCCAAAAATTTCAAATGTTTTTTGTTTTTTCTCAATAACTAGAAATAACTCAATTGTAAATTTTTCACTCAAATAAAAGTAGAATTTATTATCTGTCGAAAGGTATACATTACTTTGGGAAATTATAAAAATAAGCACAGAATTGGGTGCACGGAAACTTATCCCAAAATTTATCGATTTTTGATAAATTTTCATGACCCCCCCCCCCCCCCCTACGATTTTTTTGACCAAAAATTTTTTTTTTAAAATTGTATAAAAAGTGTCTCAAATGAAAGTTTTTAAGCAGATATATCGAGTTGTATACAACATTTTGTAAAATTTATAGGATAAAGTACTGAATTTGCTACACTGGAGTTTAAAAACTTTACTCAATTTGGTGTAATGGACGAAAGTTTTCGAAACTTTATTCTCAAAAACGAAAAATAACTTATATACTTATATTTTTTTTTATATTTAAATGAAAGCTGAACTCGTGGGCTTTCCAAAAATGTTGCAATTATTTGTAAAATTATAAAAACTAGTGAATTTTGATCGTTAAAGTTGGATGTGGTAGGAAGTTTTGAACGAAATTTTTGGCCCAAAAATTTCAAATGTTTAAAATCAATTTTCTCAATAACTAGAAATAACTCAATTGTAAATTTTTCCCTCAAATAAAAGTAGAATTTATTATCTGTCGAAAGGTATACATTACTTTGGGAAATTATAAAAATAAGCACAGAATTGGGTGCACGGAAACTTATCCCAAAATTTATCGATTTTTGATAAATTTTCATGACCCCCCCCCCCTACGATTTTTTTGACCAAAAATTTTTTTTCTAAAATTGTATAAAAAGTGTCTCAAATGAAAGTTTTTAAGCAGATATATCGAGTTGTATACAACATTTTGAAAATTTATAGGATATAGTACTGAATTTGCTACACTGGAGTTTAAAAACTTTACTCAATTTGGTGTAATGGACGAAAGTTTTCGAAACTTTATTCTCAAAAACGAAAAATAACTTATATACTTATATTTTTTTTATATTTAAATGAAAGCTGAACTCGTGGGCTTTCCAAAAATGTTGCAATTATTTGTAAAATTATAAAAACTAGTGAATTTTGATCGTTAAAGTTGGATGTGGTAGGAAGTTTTGAACGAAATTTTTGGCCCAAAAATTTCAAATGTTTAAAATCAATTTTCTCAATAACTAGAAATAACTCAATTGTAAATTTTTCACTCAAATAAAAGTAGAATTTATTATCTGTCGAAAGGTATACATTACTTTGGGAAATTATAAAAATAAGCACAGAATTGGGTGCACGGAAACTTATCCCAAAATTTATCGATTTTTGATAAATTTTCATGACCCCCCCCCCCCTACGATTTTTTTGACCAAAAATTTTTTTTCTAAAATTGTATAAAAAGTGTCTCAAATGAAAGTTTTTAAGCAGATATATCGAGTTGTATACAACATTTTGTAAAATTTATAGGATAAAGTACTGAATTTGCTACAATGGAGTTTAAAAACTTTACTCAATTTGGTGTAATGGACGAAAGTTTTCGAAACTTTATTCTCAAAAACGAAAAATAACTTATATACTTATATTTTTTTTATATTTAAATGAAAGCTGAACTCGTGGGCTTTCCAAAAATGTTGCAATTATTTGTAAAATTATAAAAACTAGTGAATTTTGATCGTTAAAGTTGGATGTGGTAGGAAGTTTTGAACGAAATTTTTGGCCCAAAAATTTCAAATGTTTAAAATCAATTTTCTCAATAACTAGAAATAACTCAATTGTAAATTTTTCACTCAAATAAAAGTAGAATTTATTATCTGTCGAAAGGTATACATTACTTTGGGAAATTATAAAAATAAGCACAGAATTGGGTGCACGGAAACTTATCCCAAAATTTATCGATTTTTGATAAATTTTCATGACCCCCCCCCCCTACGATTTTTTTGACCAAAAATTTTTTTTCTAAAATTGTATAAAAAGTGTCTCAAATGAAAGTTTTTAAGCAGATATATCGAGTTGTATACAACATTTTGTAAAATTTATAGGATAAAGTACTGAATTTGCTACACTGGAGTTTAAAAACTTTACTCAATTTGGTGTAATGGACGAAAGTTTTCGAAACTTTATTCTCAAAAACGAAAAATAACTTATATACTTATATTTTTTTTTATATTTAAATGAAAGCTGAACTCGTGGGCTTTCCAAAAATGTTGCAATTATTTGTAAAATTATAAAAACTAGTGAATTTTGATCGTTAAAGTTGGATGTGGTAGGAAGTTTTGAACGAAATTTTTGGCCCAAAAATTTCAAATGTTTTTTGTTTTTTCTCAATAACTAGAAATAACTCAATTGTAAATTTTTCACTCAAATAAAAGTAGAATTTATTATCTGTCGAAAGGTATACATTACTTTGGGAAATTATAAAAATTAGCACAGAATTGGGTGCACGGAAACTTATCCCAAAATTTATGGATTTTTGATAAATTTTCATGACCCCCCCCATACGATTTTTTTGACCAAAAATTTTTTTTCTAAAATTGTATAAAAAGTGTCTCAAATGAAAGTTTTTAAGCAGATATATCGAGTTGTATACAACATTTTGTAAAATTTATAGGATAAAGTACTGAATTTGCTACACTGGAGTTTAAAAACTTTACTCAATTTGGTGTAATGGACGAAAGTTTTCGAAACTTTATTCTCAAAAACGAAAAATAACTTATATACTTATATTTTTTTTATATTTAAATGAAAGCTGAACTCGTGGGCTTTCCAAAAATGTTGCAATTATTTGTAAAATTATAAAAACTAGTGAATTTTGATCGTTAAAGTTGGATGTGGTAGGAAGTTTTGAACGAAATTTTTGGCCCAAAAATTTCAAATGTTTAAAATCAATTTTCTCAATAACTAGAAATAACTCAATTGTAAATTTTTCACTCAAATAAAAGTAGAATTTATTATCTGTCGAAAGGTATACATTACTTTGGGAAATTATAAAAATAAGCACAGAATTGGGTGCACGGAAACTTATCCCAAAATTTATCGATTTTTGATAAATTTTCATGACCCCCCCCCCCTACGATTTTTTTGACCAAAAATTTTTTTTCTAAAATTGTATAAAAAGTGTCTCAAATGAAAGTTTTTAAGCAGATATATCGAGTTGTATACAACATTTTGTAAAATTTATAGGATAAAGTACTGAATTTGCTACACTGGAGTTTAAAAACTTTACTCAATTTGGTGTAATGGACGAAAGTTTTCGAAACTTTATTCTCAAAAACGAAAAATAACTTATATACTTATATTTTTTTTTATATTTAAATGAAAGCTGAACTCGTGGGCTTTCCAAAAATGTTGCAATTATTTGTAAAATTATAAAAACTAGTGAATTTTGATCGTTAAAGTTGGATGTGGTAGGAAGTTTTGAACGAAATTTTTGGCCCAAAAATTTCAAATGTCTTTTGTTTTTTCTCAATAACTAGAAATAACTCAATTGTAAATTTTTCACTCAAATAAAAGTAGAATTTATTATCTGTCGAAAGGTATACATTACTTTGGGAAATTATAAAAATAAGCACAGAATTGGGTGCACGGAAACTTATCCCAAAATTTATCGATTTTTGATAAATTTTCATGACCCCCCCCCCCTACGATTTTTTTGACCAAAAATTTTTTTTCTAAAATTGTATAAAAAGTGTCTCAAATGAAAGTTTTTAAGCAGATATATCGAGTTGTATACAACATTTTGTAAAATTTATAGGATAAAGTACTGAATTTGCTACACTGGAGTTTAAAAACTTTACTCAATTTGGTGTAATGGACGAAAGTTTTCGAAACTTTATTCTCAAAAACGAAAAATAACTTATATACTTATATTTTTTTTTATATTTAAATGAAAGCTGAACTCGTGGGCTTTCCAAAAATGTTGCAATTATTTGTAAAATTATAAAAACTAGTGAATTTTGATCGTTAAAGTTGGATGTGGTAGGAAGTTTTGAACGAAATTTTTGGCCCAAAAATTTCAAATGTTTTTTGTTTTTTCTCAATAACTAGAAATAACTCAATTGTAAATTTTTCACTCAAATAAAAGTAGAATTTATTATCTGTCGAAAGGTATACATTACTTTGGGAAATTATAAAAATAAGCACAGAATTGGGTGCACGGAAACTTATCCCAAAATTTATCGATTTTTGATAAATTTTCATGACCCCCCCCCCCCCCCTACGATTTTTTTGACCAAAAATTTTTTTTCTAAAATTGTATAAAAAGTGTCTCAAATGAAAGTTTTTAAGCAGATATATCGAGTTGTATACAACATTTTGTAAAATTTATAGGATAAAGTACTGAATTTGCTACACTGGAGTTTAAAAACTTTACTCAATTTGGTGTAATGGACGAAAGTTTTCGAAACTTTATTCTCGAAAACGAAAAATAACTTATATACTTATATTTTTTTTTATATTTAAATGAAAGCTGAACTCGTGGGCTTTCCAAAAATGTTGCAATTATTTGTAAAATTATAAAAACTAGTGAATTTTGATCGTTAAAGTTGGATGTGGTAGGAAGTTTTGAACGAAATTTTTGGCCCAAAAATTTCAAATGTTTAAAATCAATTTTCTCAATAACTAGAAATAACTCAATTGTAAATTTTTCCCTCAAATAAAAGTAGAATTTATTATCTGTCTGAAGGTATACATTACTTTGGGAAATTATAAAAATAAGCACAGAATTGGGTGCACGGAAACTTATCCCAAAATTTATCGATTTTTGATAAATTTTCATGACCCCCCCCCCCCTACGATTTTTTTGACCAAAAATTTTTTTTCTAAAATTGTATAAAAAGTGTCTCAAATGAAAGTTTTTAAGCAGATATATCGAGTTGTATACAACATTTTAAAAATTTATAGGATAAAGTACTGAATTTGCTACACTGGAGTTTAAAAACTTTACTCAATTTGGTGTAATGGACGAAAGTTTTCGAAACTTTATTCTCAAAAACGAAAAATAACTTATATACTTATATTTTTTTTATATTTAAATGAAAGCTGAACTCGTGGGCTTTCCAAAAATGTTGCAATTATTTGTAAAATTATAAAAACTAGTGAATTTTGATCGTTAAAGTTGGATGTGGTAGGAAGTTATGAACGAAATTTTTGGCCCAAAAATTTCAAATGTTTAAAATCAATTTTCTCAATAACTAGAAATAACTCAATTGTAAATTTTTCACTCAAATAAAAGTAGAATTTATTATCTGTCGAAAGGTATACATTACTTTGGGAAATTATAAAAATAAGCACAGAATTGGGTGCACGGAAACTTATCCCAAAATTTATGGATTTTTGATAAATTTTCATGACCCCCCCTACGATTTTTTTGACCAAAAATTTTTTTTCTAAAATTGTATAAAAAGTGTCTCAAATGAAAGTTTTTAAGCAGATATATCGAGTTGTATACAACATTTTGTAAAATTTATAGGATAAAGTACTGAATTTGCTACACTGGAGTTTAAAAACTTTACTCAATTTGGTGTAATGGACGAAAGTTTTCGAAACTTTATTCTCAAAAACGAAAAATAACTTATATACTTATATTTTTTTTTATATTTAAATGAAAGCTGAACTCGTGGGCTTTCCAAAAATGTTGCAATTATTTGTAAAATTATAAAAACTAGTGAATTTTGATCGTTAAAGTTGGATGTGGTAGGAAGTTTTGAACGAAATTTTTGGCCCAAAAATTTCAAATGTTTAAAATCAATTTTCTCAATAACTAGAAATAACTCAATTGTAAATTTTTCACTCAAATAAAAGTAGAATTTATTATCTGTCGAAAGGTATACATTACTTTGGGAAATTATAAAAATAAGCACAGAATTGGGTGCACGGAAACTTATCCCAAAATTTATCGATTTTTGATAAATTTTCATGACCCCCCCCCCCTACGATTTTTTTGACCAAAAATTTTTTTTCTAAAATTGTATAAAAAGTGTCTCAAATGAAAGTTTTTAAGCAGATATATCGAGTTGTATACAACATTTTGAAAATTTATAGGATATAGTACTGAATTTGCTACACTGGAATTTAAAAACTTTACTCAATTTGGTGTAATGGACGAAAGTTTTCGAAACTTTATTCTCAAAAACGAAAAATAACTTATATACTTATATTTTTTTTATATTTAAATGAAAGCTGAACTCGTGGGCTTTCCAAAAATGTTGCAATTATTTGTAAAATTATAAAAACTAGTGAATTTTGATCGTTAAAGTTGGATGTGGTAGGAAGTTTTGAACGAAATTTTCGGCCCAAAAATTTCGAATGTTTAAAATCAATTTTCTCAATAACTAGAAATAACTCAACTGTAAATTTTTCACTCAAATAAAAGTAGAATTTATTATCTGTCGAAAGGTGTACATTACTTTGGGAAATTATAAAAATAAGCACAGAATTGGGTGCACGGAAACTTATCCTAAAATTTATCGATTTTTGAAAATTTTTTTGACCCCCCCCCTACGATTTTTTTGACCAAAATTTTTTTTTCTAAAATTGTATAAAAAGTGTCTCAAATGAAAGTTTTTAAGCAGATATATCGAGTTGTATACAACATTTTGAAAATTTATAGGATAAAGTACTGAATTTGCTACACTGGAGTTTAAAAACTTTACTCAATTTGGTGTAATGACGAAAGTTTTCGAAACTTTATTCTCAAAAACGAAAAATAACTTATATACTTATATTTTTTTTATATTTAAATGAAAGCTGAACTCGTGGGCTTTCCAAAAATGTTGCAATTATTTGTAAAATTATAAAAACTAGTGAATTTTGATCGTTAAAGTTGGATGTGGTAGGAAGTTTTGAACGAAATTTTTGGCCCAAAAATTTCAAATGTTTAAAATCAATTTTCTCAATAACTAGAAATAACCCAATTGTAAATTTTTCACTCAAATAAAAGTAGAATTTATTATCTGTCGAAAGGTATACATTACTTTGGGAAATTATAAAAATAAGCACAGAATTGGGTGCACGGAAACTTATCCCAAAATTTATCGATTTTTGATAAATTTTCATGACCCCCCCCCCCTACGATTTTTTTGACCAAAAATTTTTTTTCTAAAATTGTATAAAAAGTGTCTCAAATGAAAGTTTTTAAGCAGATATATCGAGTTGTATACAACATTTTGAAAATTTATAGGATATAGTACTGAATTTGCTACACTGGAGTTTAAAAACTTTACTCAATTTGGTGTAATGGACGAAAGTTTTCGAAACTTTATTCTCAAAAACGAAAAATAACTTATATACTTATATTTTTTTTATATTTAAATGAAAGCTGAACTCGTGGGCTTTCCAAAAATGTTGCAATTATTTGTAAAATTATAAAAACTAGTGAATTTTGATCGTTAAAGTTGGATGTGGTAGGAAGTTTTGAACGAAATTTTTGGCCCAAAAATTTCAAATGTTTAAAATCAATTTTCTCAATAACTAGAAATAACTCAATTGTAAATTTTTCACTCAAATAAAAGGAAGGAAGTTTTGAACGAAATTTTTGGTTTAAAAATTTCAAATGTTTAAAATCAATTTTCTCAATAACTAGAAATAACTCAATTGTAAATTTTTCACTCAAATAAAAGTAGAATTTATTATCTGTCGAAAGGTATACATTACTTTGGGAAATTATAAAAATAAGCACAGAATTGGGTGCACGGAAACTTATCCCAAAATTTATCGATTTTTGATAAATTTTCATGACCCCCCCCCCTACGATTTTTTTGACCAAAAATTTTTTTTCTAAAATTGTATAAAAAGTGTCTCAAATGAAAGTTTTTAAGCAGATATATCGAGTTGCATACAACATTTTGAAAATTTATAGGATATAGTACTGAATTTGCTACACTGGAGTTTAAAAACTTTACTCAATTTGGTGTAATGGACGAAAGTTTTCGAAACTTTATTCTCAAAAACGAAAAATAACTTATATACTTATATTTTTTTATATTTAAATGAAAGCTGAACTCGTGGGCTTTCCAAAAATGTTGCAATTATTTGTAAAATTATAAAAACTAGTGAATTTTGATCGTTAAAGTTGGATGTGGTAGGAAGTTTTGAACGAAATTTTTGGCCCAAAAATTTCAAATGTTTAAAATCAATTTTCTCAATAACTAGAAATAACTCAATTGTAAATTTTTCACTCAAATAAAAGGAAGGAAGTTTTGAACGAAATTTTTGGTTTAAAAATTTCAAATGTTTAAAATCAATTTTCTCAATAACTAGAAATAACTCAATTGTAAATTTTTCACTCAAATAAAAGTAGAATTTATTATCTGTCGAAAGGTATACATTACTTTGGGAAATTATAAAAATAAGCACAGAATTGGGTGCACGGAAACTTATCCCAAAATTTATCGATTTTTGATAAATTTTCATGACCCCCCCCCCTACGATTTTTTTGACCAAAAATTTTTTTTCTAAAATTGTATAAAAAGTGTCTCAAATGAAAGTTTTTAAGCAGATATATCGAGTTGTATACAACATTTTGTAAAATTTATAGGATAAAGTACTGAATTTGCTACACTGGAGTTTAAAAACTTTACTCAATTTGGTGTAATGGACGAAAGTTTTCGAAACTTTATTCTCAAAAACGAAAAATAACTTATATACTTATATTTTTTTTATATTTAAATGAAAGCTGAACTCGTGGGCTTTCCAAAAATGTTGCAATTATTTGTAAAATTATAATAACTAGTGAATTTTGATCGTTAAAGTTGGATGTGGTAGGAAGTTTTGAACGAAATTTTTGGCCCAAAAATTTCAAATGTTTAAAATCAATTTTCTCAATAACTAGAAATAACTCAATTGTAAATTTTTCACTCAAATAAAAGTAGAATTTATTATCTGTCGAAAGGTATACATTACTTTGGGAAATTATAAAAATAAGCACAGAATTGGGTGCACGGAAACTTATCCCAAAATTTATCGATTTTTGATAAATTTTCATGACCCCCCCCCCCCCCACGATTTTTTTGACCAAAAATTTTTTTTCTAAAATTGTATAAAAAGTGTCTCAAATGAAAGTTTTTAAGCAGATATATCGAGTTGTATACAACATTTTGAAAATTTATAGGATATAGTACTGAATTTGCTACACTGGAGTTTAAAAACTTTACTCAATTTGGTGTAATGGACGAAAGTTTTCGAAACTTTATTCTCAAAAACGAAAAATAACTTATATACTTATATTTTTTTTATATTTAAATGAAAGCTGAACTCGTGGGCTTTCCAAAAATGTTGCAATTATTTGTAAAATTATAAAAACTAGTGAATTTTGATCGTTAAAGTTGGATGTGGTAGGAAGTTTTGAACGAAATTTTTGGCCCAAAAATTTCAAATGTTTAAAATCAATTTTCTCAATAACTAGAAATAACTCAATTGTAAATTTTTCACTCAAATAAAAGGAAGGAAGTTTTGAACGAAATTTTTGGTTTAAAAATTTCAAATGTTTAAAATCAATTTTCTCAATAACTAGAAATAACTCAATTGTAAATTTTTCACTCAAATAAAAGTAGAATTTATTATCTGTCGAAAGGTATACATTACTTTGGGAAATTATAAAAATAAGCACAGAATTGGGTGCACGGAAACTTATCCCAAAATTTATCGATTTTGATAAATTTTCATGACCCCCCCCCCCTACGATTTTTTTGACCAAAAATTTTTTTTCTAAAATTGTATAAAAAGTGTCTCAAATGAAAGTTTTTAAGCAGATATATCGAGTTGCATACAACATTTTGAAAATTTATAGGATATAGTACTGAATTTGCTACACTGGAGTTTAAAAACTTTACTCAATTTGGTGTAATGGACGAAAGTTTTCGAAACTTTATTCTCAAAAACGAAAAATAACTTATATACTTATATTTTTTTATATTTAAATGAAAGCTGAACTCGTGGGCTTTCCAAAAATGTTGCAATTATTTGTAAAATTATAAAAACTAGTGAATTTTGATCGTTAAAGTTGGATGTGGTAGGAAGTTTTGAACGAAATTTTTGGCCCAAAAATTTCAAATGTTTAAAATCAATTTTCTCAATAACTAGAAATAACTCAATTGTAAATTTTTCACTCAAATAAAAGGAAGGAAGTTTTGAACGAAATTTTTGGTTTAAAAATTTCAAATGTTTAAAATCAATTTTCTCAATAACTAGAAATAACTCAATTGTAAATTTTTCACTCAAATAAAAGTAGAATTTATTATCTGTCGAAAGGTATACATTACTTTGGGAAATTATAAAAATAAGCACAGAATTGGGTGCACGGAAACTTATCCCAAAATTTATCGATTTTTGATAAATTTTCATGACCCCCCCCCCTACGATTTTTTTGACCAAAAATTTTTTTTCTAAAATTGTATAAAAAGTGTCTCAAATGAAAGTTTTTAAGCAGATATATCGAGTTGTATACAACATTTTGTAAAATTTATAGGATAAAGTACTGAATTTGCTACACTGGAGTTTAAAAACTTTACTCAATTTGGTGTAATGGACGAAAGTTTTCGAAACTTTATTCTCAAAAACGAAAAATAACTTATATACTTATATTTTTTTTATATTTAAATGAAAGCTGAACTCGTGGGCTTTCCAAAAATGTTGCAATTATTTGTAAAATTATAATAACTAGTGAATTTTGATCGTTAAAGTTGGATGTGGTAGGAAGTTTTGAACGAAATTTTTGGCCCAAAAATTTCAAATGTTTAAAATCAATTTTCTCAATAACTAGAAATAACTCAATTGTAAATTTTTCACTCAAATAAAAGTAGAATTTATTATCTGTCGAAAGGTATACATTACTTTGGGAAATTATAAAAATAAGCACAGAATTGGGTGCACGGAAACTTATCCCAAAATTTATCGATTTTTGATAAATTTTCATGACCCCCCCCCCCCCCCACGATTTTTTTGACCAAAAATTTTTTTTCTAAAATTGTATAAAAAGTGTCTCAAATGAAAGTTTTTAAGCAGATATATCGAGTTGTATACAACATTTTGAAAATTTATAGGATATAGTACTGAATTTGCTACACTGGAGTTTAAAAACTTTACTCAATTTGGTGTAATGGACGAAAGTTTTCGAAACTTTATTCTCAAAAACGAAAAATAACTTATATACTTATATTTTTTTTATATTTAAATGAAAGCTGAACTCGTGGGCTTTCCAAAAATGTTGCAATTATTTGTAAAATTATAAAAACTAGTGAATTTTGATCGTTAAAGTTGGATGTGGTAGGAAGTTTTGAACGAAATTTTTGGCCCAAAAATTTCAAATGTTTAAAATCAATTTTCTCAATAACTAGAAATAACTCAATTGTAAATTTTTCACTCAAATAAAAGTAGAATTTATTATCTGTCGAAAGGTATACATTACTTTGGGAAATTATAAAAATAAGCACAGAATTGGGTGCACGGAAACTTATCCCAAAATTTATCGATTTTTGATAAATTTTCATGACCCCCCCCCCTACGATTTTTTTGACCAAAAATTTTTTTTCTAAAATTGTATAAAAAGTGTCTCAAATGAAAGTTTTTAAGCAGATATATCGAGTTGTATACAACATTTTGTAAAATTTATAGGATAAAGTACTGAATTTGCTACACTGGAGTTTAAAAACTTTACTCAATTTGGTGTAATGGACGAAAGTTTTCGAAACTTTATTCTCAAAAACGAAAAATAACTTATATACTTATATTTTTTTTATATTTAAATGAAAGCTGAACTCGTGGGCTTTCCAAAAATGTTGCAATTATTTGTAAAATTATAATAACTAGTGAATTTTGATCGTTAAAGTTGGATGTGGTAGGAAGTTTTGAACGAAATTTTTGGCCCAAAAATTTCAAATGTTTAAAATCAATTTTCTCAATAACTAGAAATAACTCAATTGTAAATTTTTCACTCAAATAAAAGTAGAATTTATTATCTGTCGAAAGGTATACATTACTTTGGGAAATTATAAAAATAAGCACAGAATTGGGTGCACGGAAACTTATCCCAAAATTTATCGATTTTTGATAAATTTTCATGACCCCCCCCCCCCCCCACGATTTTTTTGACCAAAAATTTTTTTTCTAAAATTGTATAAAAAGTGTCTCAAATGAAAGTTTTTAAGCAGATATATCGAGTTGTATACAACATTTTGAAAATTTATAGGATATAGTACTGAATTTGCTACACTGGAGTTTAAAAACTTTACTCAATTTGGTGTAATGGACGAAAGTTTTCGAAACTTTATTCTCAAAAACGAAAAATAACTTATATACTTATATTTTTTTTATATTTAAATGAAAGCTGAACTCGTGGGCTTTCCAAAAATGTTGCAATTATTTGTAAAATTATAAAAACTAGTGAATTTTGATCGTTAAAGTTGGATGTGGTAGGAAGTTTTGAACGAAATTTTTGGCCCAAAAATTTCAAATGTTTAAAATCAATTTTCTCAATAACTAGAAATAACTCAATTGTAAATTTTTCACTCAAATAAAAGTAGAATTTATTATCTGTCGAAAGGTATACATTACTTTGGGAAATTATAAAAATAAGCACAGAATTGGGTGCACGGAAACTTATCCCAAAATTTATCGATTTTTGATAAATTTTCATGACCCCCCCCCCCCTACGATTTTTTTGACCAAAAATTTTTTTCTAAAATTGTATAAAAAGTGTCTCAAATGAAAGTTTTTAAGCAGATATATCAAGTTGTATACAACATTTTGTAAAATTTATAGGATAAAGTACTGAATTTGCTACACTGGAGTTTAAAAACTTTACTCAATTCAAAAACGAAAAATAACTTATATACTTATATTTTTTTTATATTTAAATGAAAGCTGAACTCGTGGGCTTTCCAAAAATTTTGCAATTATTTGTAAAATTATAAAAACTAGTGAATTTTGATCGTTAAAGTTGGATGTGGTAGGAAGTTTTGAACGAAATTTTTGGCCCAAAAATTTCAAATGTTTAAAATCAATTTTCTCAATAACTAGAAATAACTCAATTGTAAATTTTTCACTCAAATTAAAGTAGAATTTATTATCTGTCGAAAGGTATACATTACTTTGGGAAATTATAAAAATAAGCACAGAATTGGGTGCACGGAAACTTATCCCAAAATTTATCGATTTTTGATAAATTTTCATGACCCCCCCCCCCTACGATTTTTTTGACCAAAAATTTTTTTCTAAAATTGTATAAAAAGTGTCTCAAATGAAAGTTTTTAAGCAGATATATCGAGTTGTATACAACATTTTGAAAATTTATAGGATATAGTACTGAATTTGCTACACTGGAGTTTAAAAACTTTACTCAATTTGGTGTAATGGACGAAAGTTTTCGAAACTTTATTCTCAAAAACGAAAAATAACTTATATACTTATATTTTTTTTATATTTAAATGAAAGCTGAACTCGTGGGCTTTCCAAAAATGTTGCAATTATTTGTAAAATTATAAAAACTAGTGAATTTTGATCGTTAAAGTTGGATGTGGTAGGAAGTTTTGAACGAAATTTTTGGCCCAAAAATTTCAAATGTTTAAAATCAATTTTCTCAATAACTAGAAATAACTCAATTGTAAATTTTTCACTCAAATAAAAGTAGAATTTATTATCTGTCGAAAGGTATACATTACTTTAGGAAATTATAGAAATAAGCACAGAATTGGGTGCACGGAAACTTATCCCAAAATTTATCGATTTTTGATAAATTTTCATGACCCCCCCCCCCCTACGATTTTTTTGACCAAAAATTTTTTTTCTAAAATTGTATAAAAAGTGTCTCAAATGAAAGTTTTTAAGCAGATATATCGAGTTGTATACAACATTTTGTAAAATTTATAGGATAAAGTACTGAATTTGCTACACTGGAGTTTAAAAACTTTACTCAATTTGGTGTAATGGACGAAAGTTTTCGAAACTTTATTCTCAAAAACGAAAAATAACTTATATACTTATATTTTTTTTATATTTAAATGAAAGCTGAACTCGTGGGCTTTCCAAAAATGTTGCAATTATTTGTAAAATTATAAAAACTAGTGAATTTTGATCGTTAAAGTTGGATGTGGTAGGAAGTTTTGAACGAAATTTTTGGCCCAAAAATTTCAAATGTTTAAAATCAATTTTCTCAATAACTAGAAATAACTCAATTGTAAATTTTTCACTCAAATAAAAGTAGAATTTATTATCTGTCGAAAGGTATACATTACTTTGGGAAATTATAAAAATAAGCACAGAATTGGGTGCACGGAAACTTATCCCAAAATTTATCGATTTTTGATAAATTTTCATGACCCCCCCCCCCTACGATTTTTTTGACCAAAAATTTTTTTTCTAAAATTGTATAAAAAGTGTCTCAAATGAAAGTTTTTAAGCAGATATATCGAGTTGTATACAACATTTTGTAAAATTTATAGGATAAAGTACTGAATTTGCTACACTGGAGTTTAAAAACTTTACTCAATTTGGTGTAATGGACGAAAGTTTTCGAAACTTTATTCTCAAAAACGAAAAATAACTTATATACTTATATTTTTTTTATATTTAAATGAAAGCTGAACTCGTGGGCTTTCCAAAAATGTTGCAATTATTTGTAAAATTATAAAAACTAGTGAATTTTGATCGTTAAAGTTGGATGTGGTAGGAAGTTTTGAACGAAATTTTCGGCCCAAAAATTTCAAATGTTTAAAATCAATTTTCTCAATAACTAGAAATAACTCAATTGTAAATTTTTCACTCAAATAAAAGTAGAATTTATTATCTGTCGAAAGGTATACATTACTTTGGGAAATTATAAAAATAAGCACAGAATTGGGTGCACGGAAACTTATCCCAAAATTTATCGATTTTGATAAATTTTCATGACCCCCCCCCCCCCCTACGATTTTTTTGACCAAAAATTTTTTTTCTAAAATTGTATAAAAAGTGTCTCAAATGAAAGTTTTTAAGCAGATATATCGACTTGTATACAACATTTTGTAAAATTTATAGGATAAAGTACTGAATTTGCTACACTGGAGTTTAAAAACTTTACTCAATTTGGTGTAATGGACGAAAGTTTTCGAAACTTTATTCTCAAAAACGAAAAATAACTTATATACTTATATTTTTTTTTATATTTAAATGAAAGCTGAACTCGTGGGCTTTCCAAAAATGTTGCAATTATTTGTAAAATTATAAAAACTAGTGAATTTTGATCGTTAAAGTTGGATGTGGCAGGAAGTTTTGAACGAAATTTTTGGCCCAAAAATTTCAAATGTTTAAAATCAATTTTCTCAATAACTAGAAATAACTCAATTGTAAATTTTTCACTCAAATAAAAGTAGAATTTATTATCTGTCGAAAGGTATACATTACTTTGGGAAATTATAAAAATAAGCACAGAATTGGGTGCACGGAAACTTATCCCAAAATTTATCGATTTTTGATAAATTTTCATGACCCCCCCCCCCTACGATTTTTTTGACCAAAAATTTTTTTTCTAAAATTGTATAAAAAGTGTCTCAAATGAAAGTTTTTAAGCAGATATATCGAGTTGTATACAACATTTTGAAAATTTATAGGATATAGTACTGAATTTGCTACACTGGAGTTTAAAAACTTTACTCAATTTGGTGTAATGGACGAAAGTTTTCGAAACTTTATTCTCAAAAACGAAAAATAACTTATATACTTATATTTTTTTTATATTTAAATGAAAGCTGAACTCGTGGGCTTTCCAAAAATGTTGCAATTATTTGTAAAATTATAAAAACTAGTGAATTTTGATCGTTAAAGTTGGATGTGGTAGGAAGTTTTGAACGAAATTTTCGGCCCAAAAATTTCAAATGTTTAAAATCAATTTTCTCAATAACTAGAAATAACTCAATTGTAAATTTTTCACTCAAATAAAAGTAGAATTTATTATCTGTCGAAAGGTATACATTACTTTGGGAAATTATAAAAATAAGCACAGAATTGGGTGCACGGAAACTTATCCCAAAATTTATCGATTTTTGATAAATTTTCATGACCCCCCCCCCCCTACGATTTTTTTGACCAAAAATTTTTTTTATAAAATTGTATAAAAAGTGTCTCAAATGAAAGTTTTTAAGCAGATATATCGAGTTGTATACAACATTTTGTAAAATTTATAGGATAAAGTACTGAATTTGCTACACTGGAGTTTAAAAACTTTACTCAATTTGGTGTAATGGACGAAAGTTTTCGAAACTTTATTCTCAAAAACGAAAAATAACTTATATACTTATATTTTTTTTATATTTAAATGAAAGCTGAACTCGTGGGCTTTCCAAAAATGTTGCAATTATTTGTAAAATTATAAAAACTAGTGAATTTTGATCGTTAAAGTTGGATGTGGTAGGAAGTTTTGAACGAAATTTTTGGCCCAAAAATTTCAAATGTTTAAAATCAATTTTCTCAATAACTAGAAATAACTCAATTGTAAATTTTTCACTTAAATAAAAGTAGAATTTATTATCTGTCGAAAGGTATACATTACTTTGGGAAATTATAAAAATAAGCACAGAATTGGGTGCACGGAAACTTATCCCAAAATTTATCGATTTTTGATAAATTTTCATGACCCCCCCCCCCCCCCCCTACGATTTTTTGACCAAAAATTGTTTTTCTAAAATTGTATAAAAAGTGTCTCAAATGAAAGTTTTTAAGCAGATATATCGAGTTGTATACAACATTTTGTAAAATTTATAGGATAAACTACTGAATTTGCTACACTGGAGTTTAAAAACTTTACTCAATTTGGTGTAATGGACGAAAGTTTTCGAAACTTTATTCTCAAAAACGAAAAATAACTTATATACTTATATTTTTTTTATATTTAAATGAAAGCTGAACTCGTGGGCTTTCCAAAAATGTTGCAATTATTTGTAAAATTATAAAAACTAGTGAATTTTGATCGTTAAAGTTGGATGTGGTAGGAAGTTTTGAACGAAATTTTCGGCCCAAAAATTTCAAATGATTAAAATCAATTTTCTCAATAACTAGAAGTAACTCAATTCTAAATTTTTCACTCAAATAAAAGTAGAATTTATTATCTGTCGAAAGGTATACATTACTTTGGGAAATTATAAAAATAAGCACAGAATTGGGTGCACGGAAACTTATCCCAAAATTTATCGATTTTTGATAAATTTTCATGACCCCCCCCCCCCCCCCCCTACGATTTTTTTGACCAAAAATTTTTTTTCTAAAATTGTATAAAAAGTGTCTCAAATGAAAGTTTTTAAGCAGATATATCGAGTTGTATACAACATTTTGTAAAATTTATAGGATAAAGTACTGAATTTGCTACACTGGAGTTTAAAAACTTTACTCAATTTGGTGTAATGGACGAAAGTTTTCGAAACTTTATTCTCAAAAACGAAAAATAACTTATATACTTATATTTTTTTTATATTTAAATGAAAGCTGAACTCGTGGGCTTTCCAAAAATGTTGCAATTATTTGTAAAATTATAAAAACTAGTGAATTTTGATCGTTAAAGTTGGATGTGGTAGGAAGTTTTGAACGAAATTTTCGGCCCAAAAATTTCAAATGATTAAAATCAATTTTCTCAATAACTAGAAGTAACTCAATTCTAAATTTTTCACTCAAATAAAAGTAGAATTTATTATCTGTCGAAAGGTATACATTACTTTGGGAAATTATAAAAATAAGCACAGAATTGGGTGCACGGAAACTTATCCCAAAATTTATCGATTTTTGATAAATTTTCATTTTTTGGCCCAAAAATTTCAAATGTTTAAAATCAATTTTCTCAATAACTAGAAATAACTCAATTGTAAATTTTTCACTTAAATAAAAGTAGAATTTATTATCTGTCGAAAGGTATACATTACTTTGGGAAATTATAAAAATAAGCACAGAATTGGGTGCACGGAAACTTATCCCAAAATTTATCGATTTTTGATAAATTTTCATGAACCCCCCCCCCCCCCCCCCTACGATTTTTTTGACCAAAAATTGTTTTTCTAAAATTGTATAAAAAGTGTCTCAAATGAAAGTTTTTAAGCAGATATATCGAGTTGTATACAACATTTTGTAAAATTTATAGGATAAAGTACTGAATTTGCTACACTGGAGTTTAAAAACTTTACTCAATTTGGTGTAATGGACGAAAGTTTTCGAAACTTTATTCTCAAAAACGAAAAATAACTTATATACTTATATTTTTTTTTATATTTAAATGAAAGCTGAACTCGTGGGCTTTCCAAAAATGTTGCAATTATTTGTAAAATTATAAAAACTAGTGAATTTTGATCGTTAAAGTTGGATGTGGTAGGAAGTTTTGAACGAAATTTTTGGCCCAAAAATTTCAAATGTTTAAAATCAATTTTCTCAATAACTAGAAATAACTCAATTATAAATTTTTCACTCAAATAAAAGTAGAATTTATTATCTGTCGAAAGGTATACATTACTTTGGGAAATTATAAAAATAAGCACAGAATTGGGTGCACGGAAACTTATCCTAAAATTTATCGATTTTTGAAAAATTTTCATGACCCCCCCCCCCCCCCCCCTACGATTTTTTTGACCAAAATTTTTTTTCTAAAATTGTATAAAAAGTGTCTCAAATGAAAGTTTTTAAGCAGATATATCGAGTTGTATACAACATTTTGAAAATTTATAGGATAAAGTACTGAATTTGCTACACTGGAGTTTAAAAACTTTACTCAATTTGGTGTAATGGACGAAAGTTTTCGAAACTTTATTCTCAAAAACGAAAAATAACTTATATACTTATATTTTTTTATATTTAAATGAAAGCTGAACTCGTGGGCTTTCCAAAAATGTTGCAATTATTTGTAAAATTATAAAAACTAGTGAATTTTGATCGTTAAAGTTGGATGTGGTAGGAAGTTTTGAACGAAATTTTTGGCCCAAAAATTTCAAATGTTTTAAATCAATTTTCTCAATAACTAGAAATAACTAAATTGTAAATTTTTCACTCAAATAAAAGTAGAATTTATTATCTGTCGAAAGGTATACATTACTTTGGGAAATTATAAAAATAAGCACAGAATTGGGTGCACGGAAACTTATCCCAAAATTTATCGATTTTTGATAAATTTTCATGACCCCCCCCTTACGATTTTTTTGACCAAAAATTTTTTTTCTAAAATTGTATAAAAAGTGTCTCAAATGAAAGTTTTTAAGCAGATATATCGAGTTGTATACAACATTTTGTAAAATTTATAGGATAAAGTACTGAATTTGCTACACTGGAGTTTAAAAACTTTACTCAATTTGGTGTAATGGACGAAAGTTTTCGAAACTTTATTCTCAAAAACGAAAAATAACTTATATACTTATATTTTTTTTATATTTAAATGAAAGCTGAACTCGTGGGCTTTCCAAAAATGTTGCAATTATTTGTAAAATTATAAAAACTAGTGAATTTTGATCGTTAAAGTTGGATGTGGTAGGAAGTTTTGAACGAAATTTTTGGCCCAAAAATTTCAAATGTTTAAAATCAATTTTCTCAATAACTAGAAATAACTCAATTGTAAATTTTTCACTCAAATAAAAGTAGAATTTATTATCTGTCGAAAGGTATACATTACTTTGGGAAATTATAAAAATAAGCACAGAATTGGGTGCACGGAAACTTATCCCAAAATTTATCGATTTTTGATAAATTTTCATGACCCCCCCCCCCCCCTACGATTTTTTTGACCAAAAATTTTTTTTCTAAAATTGTATAAAAAGTGTCTCAAATTAAAGTTTTTAAGCAGATATATCGAGTTGTATACAACATTTTGTAAAATTTATAGGATAAAGTACTGAATTTGCTACACTGGAGTTTAAAAACTTTACTCAATTTGGTGTAATGGACGAAAGTTTTCGAAACTTTATTCTCAAAAACGAAAAATAACTTATATACTTATATTTTTTTTTATATTTAAATGAAAGCTGAACTCGTGGGCTTTCCAAAAATGTTGCAGTTATTTGTAAAATTATAGAAACTAGTGAATTTTGATCGTTAAAGTTGGATGTGGTAGGAAGTTTTGAACGAAATTTTTGGCCCAAAAATTTCAAATGTTGAAAATCAATTTTCTCAATAACTAGAAATAACTCAATTGTAAATTTTTCACTCAAATAAAAGTAGAATTTATTATCTGTCGAAAGGTATACATTACTTTGGGAAATTATAACCCAAAGTAATGTATACCTTTCGACAGATAATAAATTCTACTTTTATTTGAGTGAAAAATTTACAATTGAGTTATTTCTAGTTATTGAGAAAATTGATTTTAAACATTTGAAATTTTTGGGCCAAAAATTTCGTTCAAAACTTCCTACCACATCCAACTTTAACGATCAAAATTCACTAGTTTTTATAATTTTACAAATAACTGCAACATTTTTGGAAAGCCCACGAGTTCAGCTTTCATTTAAATATAAAAAAAGGCGCCATGAAATGAGGCCCCAAGAAATTTGGCCCCAAAGTAAGGTATGAAAAATGGCCCCAAAAAAATTGGGGCGAATTTTCATTTTTGGGGGGGCCATTTTTCATTTAGAAGAAATGAAATAATGCCCCACAAAAAAAATGCAGAATAGCCCCAAAATTTTGGGGCAAAAATTCTTTTTTGCATATGGGGTCAAACTGCATTATGCAATTTAGGCCCAATTTTTGAATATGAAAAAAGGCCCCAATTTGTGTCATGTGAAATTTGGGGCCAAATTTCATTTCCATAAAATTAGCATTTTTACCAAAAGACGAAAATTTATAACGGTACTGGTTAATATTTGTTTTGATCTTGTTGAAGTTTAAATATTATTAATTAGTAAATAATTAGTTTGTTGATACAAAACGTTGGTGACAGTCGTAAGAAAGTGCAGTGAAATGGAGTGTATATTTTTTTGTGGGAAAAAAACTAATAGTAATTTGTTGTACTTAGTGGATCAGAAAATGATTTTTAAAAAAAAATCTAACTACAAAAATGTTGCAAAGTATGTTTGCTGGCGTAATTCTTGCAAAGCTAGAATTGTCGTGTTGCAAAATGGGAAATGTGAATTGGCCAAGCATTATATTGACCACAACCACAACAATGACGAAGAGGCTTATAAGGAACTAAATGCACTAAATTCAATAAAGAAGGAATGTGTAAATGTTGCCTCCAATATTATTTCAAACTTTTCGGCTATAAGTAGCGTCAGAACGGCTTTCCGAAATACTTGTTCAAAGTAAGTTATATGCTGTAAATATTAGGTGGTGAATTATTTTTATTTTTTTAAACAGAAACCAAGATGATACCAAAAACATTGAATTTGCAAAAATTAAGAGAGGGTTACAATATATTGCCAGTAAAAATTTAATAACATCTCCGAAAAGCCCTCTAGAAGTAATAAATGCTTTTATGTATGAAGAGGTATGGAGGAAGTATGGGCAGACGCAAGGCGAAAGCAACCCACGTTTTTTTTATACTGCATGTATAACAGGTGATGGATACAGCTTCTGTATCTTTTCATGCCTTAAAATAATTGACCTTATCAAGGAGAACATTGGACCTGAGGAACGCAAATTCCTTATAGATGCTACGTTTAGTATTGTTCCTGAAGGTTGCTTTAAGCAACTATTAATAATTTACATTAGCTATTTTGAGGAGGTATGTTAAAATCATGTTACATTATTGCTCCATTAAACAATTATTTATTTACAGATTTATCCAGTTTTTTTTGTGCTAATGGATAAAAAGTCAAAAAAATCATATCAAGAATTGTTGATATATATAAAAAATAATGTATTTGATTTGCAGCCATCTGTGTTCATTAGTGATTATGAACATGCTATGAGGGAGGCAATTAGGAGCGTTTATACTGATGTGAAACTGGTTGGCTGTTGGTAAGAAGTTTTCATATGGTGTTTGCAAAAAATTTTAATTTTGTTATTAAAATATAAAAACAATAATGAAATGAAAAACTTTTACCAAAAATCGCGCGGTTTTTGGTAAAACATTTTCATTTTATTATTGTTTTTATATTTTATATCGCGCTATTTTTTTCTTTTTTTTTTTTTTTAAACGTTTCTTATTTTTGTGACGCACGCAGGAAAACTTTATTCAGCGAAGCCACCTGCCGCGTCCTACTGGAGGAGAAAACCCTCAAGCGCGGCCGCAGGCCGCCATGCAGAAAAACCTTATTCTGCAAAGCCGACTAGTTTTTTAGCCTCTCTAAACGCCACAGGGGCCAAATAAACGATTGGGTTTCGCAGAATAAACTTTTTCCGCGTGGCGGCCTGCGGCCGCGCTTAAGGGTTTTCTCCTCCAGTAGGACGCGGCAGGTGGCTTCGCTGAATAAAGTTTTCCTGCGTGCGTCACAAAAATAAAAAAATGTCTTTTCCAAAATGTTAATTCTTAGTTGTTATTTTTTCAATGATAACTAAGGATTTTCCCATAACAATATTCTGAAAAAATATGGCTTTATCTCTCATTTGCGAAAAAAAATATGGCTATATCTCTCATTTCGCAAAATTTTAAATGTGACCTTACCTCTCAATGATTGGGAAATAAGACCATTATGGCTTTATCTCCCATTCAATTCTGCAATAAAGCCATTATGGCCTTATCTCACATGGTTTTCAAGCACCCCCCCCCCCCCGTTTTTACTATACAGTTGGCCGCAACTTGCAACTTAAAGTTCACCCTTAGAAGTAGGCAACCATTTTTTATTTTTATTTATTAAATGATGTTAAAAACCACATACTCTGCACTGATTTAGATGCTACGAAGTAAAACTAATTATTAGCCGCGACACCACTATGAAAAATTCATTGGATTTTATGCGAACTAATAACTACTTCCGGATCACTAGATGTGGTTGTTTTTCAACTTTTTGGTAATTTCTTTTTTCGCGCGATTTTTTGTAAAAAATTTTCATTCATTTTGTTATTAAAAACTAATATAATTCTTTACAGGTTTCACTTTTGTCAAGCGCTAAGGCGAAATGTTTCAAAAAACCATGCCCTATTAAATTTTATACGATCGTCTGAATCTGCTAAAATATCATATCGGAAATTAATGGCACTTCCGTTGTTACCAGCCAATTTAATTAAAACGGGCTGGGAGGACACACGCCGAAATATATTGTTAATGGACGGAGAGAATAAGTTTAGTTCTTTTTTGAACTATTTTGAGAGGCAGTGGATGCGAAAGGTAAAATGTTTGTTTAATATAAATTGATTTTTAGTCTAATTTTTTGAAATATATTTATTTAGGTTGGCCCAAGTAACTTTAGCGTTTATAAGGAGCCCATTCGGACAACGTCTGCAGTAGAGGCATACAACGGCGTATTAGGAAAATGTATAGAAAAAAGCGGTCACTTTTTTAAGTTTGTAGCAGCAATTCGGCAAGAGGAGTTTTTTAAAGGCCGTGAATTTGAGGCTGTTTGTGAAAGTGGTGGTTGTTCTTTACCAAAGAAACGACGTCGTAATATTGACAAACAGACTAAAATATTGGAAGGTACAAAGATGCTGGAAGAAGGAAGAAAACTGTGTCCGCATTTTTAACAAGAATGTCGTATAAGCAAAATGGTATATGCTCGGATGATATACCTGATATATTTCAAGAAAAGGAATATTTAGAGTGTGAGGAGGAATCCGAGGAAGAAGTTGCGGAAGTAACAAAAGCCGTGGTGGATGCAAATGTCTGCGTGGTTTGTCACGATAGAAGCCCTAACATTGTAATGTTGCCTTGCAAGCACCTAAAAGTATGCAGCGAATGCAATCTTTTGTTGCAAGCTGCAGCTACACAAGAAAATGAGGATAGGTACAAATGTCCTTATTGTAGAGCCGATGTTATTGATTGCATGGAAATTTTCGCATAATTTTTGTTTTTTTTCTTCATAATAATAATAATAATAATAATAATAATAATAATGCTGTGCATAAACAAAGTGGTTTTTTTCATAATTTAGGGCCATTTTTCATAACTTTGATAAATTTGGGGTCATTTTTCATATCTAACAATTGGGGCTATTTTGTATAATGAATAAAAGTCCCAAAATCAAAAATGAAAATACGCCCCAAAATTAAATTTGGGGCCAATTTTCATTGTGTTGGGGCGATTTTTCTTAAAATTTTTGGGGTTACTTTTCACAACGAAATTAAGCCCCAAAATATGGGGCATATTT
>CATLKA010000044.1:0-25000 GCA_949987735.1 Leucophora obtusa
TGTATGTATGTATGTTTTTTTTTTTTTTTTTTTTTTTTTTTTTTTTTTTTTTTTTTTTTTTTTTACGAGGTAAAAAAATCATCGAAAGACCAATAGTGCGAGACTTCAACCCGCTAAAAAAACGACCTCGATACACAAATCCGCACCCCCTGCGGAACCACCGTAAAAGTATTTCCTCACAGGGCGGGAAAGGTACAAACCTACACCATGTCAACTAGATTCGCCTGCGAATCTCCTCCTCCCTACGAAGTTCCACAAGAACCAACTTCACAAAATTACATACACACTCCCAATTGTGCAGCGAGTGTAACAAAATGTCGACTACATTCCCAGGAGAAAAACTACTCCCTACAGACTGCTCTAGGCGCGTCCTTCCAAAATCAAATCGCGGACAAAGGAAGAAAACGTGTCCGGCATCCTCCTCAACCTCACCATCACAATACGGACAAAACGGAGAATCGTCATGTCCACAACGGTACAGATATGATCTAAAACAACCATGTCCACTCAAAAATTGCGTCAGGTAGTACCCCACACTACCATGTTCCCTACGGAACCAAATACCTACGTCAGGTATCAACGAATGCGTCCACCTGCCCTTCGTAGATGCCATCCACCGTGCCTGCCATTTGGCAATACTATCCGCCCTAGCGGTATCACGGATATTCAAATCCTCCAACGCACCCCTTGAGGCCCATATAAGCTCAGATTCCCTAGCCAACAAGTCAATCGGTATCATACCCGCAATAACAAATGCCGCCTCATCCGACACGGTTCTAAATGCACAGCACACGCGAAGAGCTGCCAGTCTATAGACGGAAGTGATCTCGTGACTGTAAGTCCCAAATCTTGTGGATGCCGCCCACATTGGCGCTGCATATAGGATAACATTCCTCACAACACCTGCCAAAATCCTCCTCCTCAGATATTTAGGACCTCTAGTATTGGGCATAATACGGCATAGTGCCGCACATGTTGCCCCAGCCTTCTTTCCTACGTATTCAAGGTGGTTCCTGAACGATAGTCTATTATCTATTATCACACCCAGGTATTTCAGAAAATCCTTCGTAACAATCTCACAGTCACCAATGTGAAGGGTGATATACTCCTTGGCCTTGCGGCTGCTGATCAGTACAGCCTCAGTCTTATGCTCAGCCAGTGCCAGTCCCATTGAGCCTAACCATGATCTAACCACTTGAATACTACTATCACACACAGTAACTGCCTCATCTATCTGCTTAGCGACAACTACAAGAGCTATATCATCAGCGAAGCCAACAATTTTCACATCCTCTGGAAGATTCAATCTTAATACTCCATCATACATAACATTCCATAACAGTGGTCCCAAAACAGAACCTTGTGGCACCCCACCTGTTATACTGCATTCCCTCTTTCCTTCATCAGTATCGTATATGAGGACTCTATTACGAAAATAGTCCTTAATCATAGCCTCTAGATACCGCGGTATATTCAGGCGGTTTAAAGCAGTAACAATATTCTCCCAGTTAGCCGAATTAAAAGCATTCTTCACATCTAACGTAACGACTACGCAATATTTCTTGGAACCATTCTTCCACCGCTTGCCTTCAATTGCACTTTTTGCCGTGTCAACCACCACCTTAATCGCATCCATCGTCGATCTACCTTTTCTGAACCCATATTGGGTTTCAGACAAGCCTCCTGCTGCCTCTATACATTCCTCTAGTCTTCTACAGACAACGCTCTCCAGTAATTTCCCGCAAGTATCTATCATGCAGAGTGGACGATAGGAAGACGGGTCATCTAGAGGTTTCTTATCCTTAGGTATTAACACAAGTTTCTGCCTTTTCCATATTGATGGAAAAGTTCCATGCTGCAGACAGTTGTTGATCAAACGCAATAGTTGTTCCGGGCGATGCTTGACAACCTCCTTGAGTATGCTATTTGTGATACCATCAAGTCCTGGGGCCTTGCCATCCTGGAATCTGGATACCGCGTGCATTATCTCAGTGATACTAACTGCTGGAAAACAATATTCTTCCCCTGTAATACAGTTGTCCCAAGTTGTTACAATCTGTTGCGGGAAGAGGTGTTTCACTATCCCATCGAGTATCATGGACTCCCTTGGTGATGTATTTAGACACTTAAGTTTCTTCGTCACAAGTTTATATGCCAATCCAAATGGATCATTCTCAACCTCGTCGCATATATCCAAGAAACATGTTCTTTTACTTCGACGAATCGCCAATTTTAGGGCCTTCTTTTTGGACTTTAACACCTGATGATGTAGATCATTCTCCTGTCTACCACGCGTTCGTACATATTTTCGCCTAGCTCGTATACATTCCCTTCGTAGTTGAGCAATTTCATCATTTCACCAGTACACAGGTGGTTTATTCATTCCATTTTTCCTCCTTGCCATGGAAGCATTGTACGCATGTGTAATTTCCGAAATTAACTGTTGCGCCATATCCTCTGGCGAGCCACTCAGATGCATATTATCAATATGTAGACCAAATATTTCACCGTCGAATGTGTTGGGTTTCCAGCCTACTAACTCCTGTCTATTGATGTTCGTAGACGTCATTATCGTATCACCTATCTCCATGACGATAGCACTGTGATCACTGTGTGTATACCCGTCAGATACAAACCAACTTATCCGGTTGGCAATGTCAGCACTGGCAAACGTAACATCTATTACAGAACTTCCACCATTGCGGTAAAAAGTTTGCTCACTTCCAGAGTTCATCAGCACCAAGTCAAGCACAGAGAATGATTCCAATAGAATTCTGCCCCTTCTATTTGTTCTCAAACTGCCCCACTCAGTAGCCCAGGCATTAAAATCTCCAGCTATCAGCACTGGGGTTCTTCCAATAGCGTCCAATGCTAAGCTTTCGATAATGTCCTTGAAGTCATCAATTTCATATATCGGGGGAATATAACAGCTATATATACATATTCCCGCAACTGTAGCACGAACAAAACCGCCTTTTTCAATTGTCATCGTATTCTGTAATGTTCTCCTATTAACGGACCAAATAGCTGATGTGTTAGTGGTGTCATTCACCCAACTCGGTAAATTACATTATGTATGTATGTATGTATGTATGTATGTATGTATGTATGTATGTATGTATGTATGTATGTATGTATGTATGTATGTATGTATGTATGTATGTATGTATGTATGTATGTATGTATGTATGTATGTATGTATGTATGTATGTATGTATGTATGTATGTATGTATGTATGTATGTATGTATGTATGTATGTATGTATGTATGTATGTATGTATGTATGTATGTATGTATGTATGTATGTATGTATGTATGTATGTATGTATGTATGTATGTATGTATGTATGTATGTATGTATGTATGTATGTATGTATGTATGTATGTATGTATGTATGTATGTATGTATGTATGTATGTATGTATGTATGTATGTATGTATGTATGTATGTATGTATGTATGTATGTATGTTTTTTTTTTTTTTTTTTTTTTTTTATACGAGGTAAAAAATCATCGAAAGACTCTGGCCCCCAAAATTCCAGGAGTGCGAGACTTCAACCCGCTAAAACAACCTCAAGACACAAGTCCAAAATCCCCGCGGAACCACCGTAAAAGTATTTCCTCAAAGGGGTGGGGGGAGGTACAAAAAACAAAACCCCAACTAGTACTATCGGATCCCATTACGGATCCCCTCCTGCCTACGAAGTTCCACAAGAACCAACTTCACAAATTTACACACGTGTTCCCAGTTGTCCAATGAGGCCAACATAATGCGAACAATGTTCCCAGTACATACACTACTTCCCACTAACCGCTCCAAATTTGTCCTCTCCGAAAGAAATCGCGGACAGACAAAGAAAACGTGCTCGGGATCCTCAACATCCCCAACACAACACGGACAAAATGGAGAAATGTCCCGTTTAAAACGGTACAAGTACGATCTGAAACAGCCATGACCACTCAAGAACTGGGTCAGATGGAAGTTCAAATAGCCGTGCCCCCTACCAAACCAAGCGGCGATATCCGGTATCAACGAATAGGTCCATCTACCCTTTGTAGATGTAGACCATCGTGTCTGCCACTTCGTAATACTACGTTCCCTAGCATCACTGGCAACACTGCCACTATCCATTGAAGCCCGTGACGCTGATATATGCCCCGCCTCCATTGCCAATAAATCAATAGGTATCATGCACGCAATGACGAATGCCGCTTCGTCTGACACTGTCCTATACGCACAGGCTACTCGAAGAGCCGCAAGCCTGTAAACAGAGCTAATCTTCTCCCTGTAGGTCTTGAGTCTGGTGGATTCTGCCCATATTTCAGCAGCGTAGAGAATGGTACTCCTTACAACTCCAGCTAGGACCTTCCTCCTCAGGTACTTAGGACCCCTTGTATTCGGCATTATCCGACACAATGCCGTACATGTTGCCCCAGCTTTAACCTTGACGTACTCAAGATGTTGCCTGAACGATAAACGGTTATCTATCATGACACCCAGGTACTTAAGACACTCTTTGGACACAATGTCGCAACCACCTATGTGGAGATTAATGTACTCTATCACCTTACGACTAGTAATCAGTACAGCCTCGGTCTTATGATCAGCTAATGACAGACCCATTGAGCTGAGCCATGATCTTACCAACTGGATGCTACTCTCCGAGACTATTTTAGCCTCGCCAATCGTCTTTGCCACAATCGTCAGCGCTATATCATCTGCAAAACCTATGATGTTTACCCTGTCCGGGAGATTTAGTCTTAATACACCATCGTACATGACATTCCACAACAATGGTCCGAGCACGGACCCCTGTGGAACTCCACCTGTTATATTATATTCCTTCACTCCTTCATTAGTATCGTAAGTAAGGACTCTATTCCGGAAATAGTCCCTGATTATCGCCACAAGGTAATTTGGGATATTAAGACGATCCAGTGCACCTACAATATTCTCCCAGTTAGCTGTATTAAATGCATTCTTGACATCCAATGTTACGACCACGCAATATTCCTTGGAACCTTTTTTCCAGAGTTTACCATCAACTGCCTCTTTTGCAATGTCCACTACCGTCCTTATCGCGTCTATAGATGACCTACGTTTTCTAAAACCATATTGGGTTTCAGATAGACCCCCTGCAGTGTCAATACATTCCCCCAGCCTCTTGCAGATGATTGCCTCCAGTAGTTTCCCGCAAGTGTCTATCATGCACAGGGGTCGGTACGATGACGGGTCCTCTACCGGCTTCCTATCCTTGGGTAACAGTACCAGTTTCTGTCTTTTACATATTGATGGGAAGGATCCATATCGTAGGCATGAGTTGGCCAGCAGCAATAGCTGGTCTGAGCAGCACTTAACAACCTCCTTCAGTACGAGGTTTGGTATGCCATCCAGTCCAGGCGCCTTCTTGTCCTGAAATCTCGAGACAGCCATTTGCATCTCAGGCAAGGTCACTGCTGGAAAGTTAAAACTTTCCGTAGGCTCGTAGCTACACCAGGTGGGCACATCCTGTTGTGGGAAAAGATGAGTCACTATCTTCCCTAGGACCACAGCTTCCCTCGGCGAAGATTTATTCAAACAGTTCAGTTTCCTCGTTACCAGTTTATATGCCAATCCAAAGGGATTTCTGTCAACGTCGTCACAGATATCCAAAAAGCATTTTCTCTTACTCTGTCGTATCGCCAATTTAAGGGCCTTCTTTTTCACCCTAAGGTTCCCATGGTGTAGGTCATTTTCAGGTCTACCACGGGTTCTCATGTATCGTCTTCTGGCTCGAATACAATCCTTCCGTAATTGAGCGATTTCCTCATTCCACCAGTACACCGGGGCTTTATTTACCCCGTGCTTTCTCTTACCCATGGATGCATTGCACGAGTCTCTTATCTTAGCGATTAACTGTTCCGCCATATTTTCGGGGGAACCACTTAACTCCATGTCCTCAATGGACACACAAAACACTTCCTTGTCGAATGTACTGGTTTTCCAACCAGATAAGCCTTGTCGGGAGACCATTGTAGGCGCCGGCGAAGGGTCCCTTATTTCCATAATGATAGCAGAATGGTCACTATGGGTATATTTATCGCAAATATGCCAACTAAGACGGTTCGAATGTATGTATGTATGTATGTATGTATGTATGTATGTATGTATGTATGTATGTATGTATGTATGTATGTATGTATGTATGTATGTATGTATGTATGTATGTATGTATGTATGTATGTATGTATGTATGTATGTATGTATGTATGTATGTATGTATGTATGTATGTATGTATGTATGTATGTATGTATGTATGTATGTATGTATGTATGTATGTATGTATGTATGTATGTATGTATGTATGTATGTATGTATGTATGTATGTATGTATGTATGTATGTATGTATGTATGTATGTATGTATGTATGTATGTATGTATGTATGTATGTATGTATGTATGTATGTATGTATGTATGTATGTATGTATGTATGTATGTATGTATGTATGTATGTATGTATGTATGTATGTATGTATGTATGTATGTATGTATGTATGTATGTATGTATGTATGTATGTATGTATGTATGTATGTATGTATGTATGTATGTATGTATGTATGTATGTATGTATGTATGTATGTATGTATGTATGTATGTATGTATGTATGTATGTATGTATGTATGTATGTATGTATGTATGTATGTATGTATGTATGTATGTATGTATGTATGTATGTATGTATGTATGTATGTATGTATGTATGTATGTATGTATGTATGTATGTATGTATGTATGTATGTATGTATGTATGTATGTATGTATGTATGTATGTATGTATGTATGTATGTATGTATGTATGTATGTATGTATGTATGTATGTATGTATGTATGTATGTATGTATGTATGTATGTATGTATGTATGTATGTATGTATGTATGTATGTATGTATGTATGTATGTATGTATGTATGTATGTATGTATGTATGTATGTATGTATGTATGTATGTATGTATGTATGTATGTATGTATGTATGTATGTATGTATGTATGTATGTATGTATGTATGTATGTATGTATGTATGTATGTATGTATGTATGTATGTATGTATGTATGTATGTATGTATGTATGTATGTATGTATGTATGTATGTATGTATGTATGTATGTATGTATGTATGTATGTATGTATGTATGTATGTATGTATGTATGTATGTATGTATGTATGTATGTATGTATGTATGTATGTATGTATGTATGTATGTATGTATGTATGTATGTATGTATGTATGTATGTATGTATGTATGTATGTATGTATGTATGTATGTATGTATGTATGTATGTATGTATGTATGTATGTATGTATGTATGTATGTATGTATGTATGTATGTATGTATGTATGTATGTATGTATGTATGTATGTATGTATGTATGTATGTATGTATGTATGTATGTATGTATGTATGTATGTATGTATGTATGTATGTATGTATGTATGTATGTATGTATGTATGTATGTATGTATGTATGTATGTATGTATGTATGTATGTATGTATGTATGTATGTATGTATGTATGTATGTATGTATGTATGTATGTATGTATGTATGTATGTATGTATGTATGTATGTATGTATGTATGTATGTATGTATGTATGTATGTATGTATGTATGTATGTATGTATGTATGTATGTATGTATGTATGTATGTATGTATGTATGTATGTATGTATGTATGTATGTATGTATGTATGTATGTATGTATGTATGTATGTATGTATGTATGTATGTATGTATGTATGTATGTATGTATGTATGTATGTATGTATGTATGTATGTATGTATGTATGTATGTATGTATGTATGTATGTATGTATGTATGTATGTATGTATGTATGTATGTATGTATGTATGTATGTATGTATGTATGTATGTATGTATGTATGTATGTATGTATGTATGTATGTATGTATGTATGTATGTATGTATGTATGTATGTATGTATGTATGTATGTATGTATGTATGTATGTATGTATGTATGTATGTATGTATGTATGTATGTATGTATGTATGTATGTATGTATGTATGTATGTATGTATGTATGTATGTATGTATGTATGTATGTATGTATGTATGTATGTATGTATGTATGTATGTATGTATGTATGTATGTATGTATGTATGTATGTATGTATGTATGTATGTATGTATGTATGTATGTATGTATGTATGTATGTATGTATGTATGTATGTATGTATGTATGTATGTATGTATGTATGTATGTATGTATGTATGTATGTATGTATGTATGTATGTATGTATGTATGTATGTATGTATGTATGTATGTATGTATGTATGTATGTATGTATGTATGTATGTATGTATGTATGTATGTATGTATGTATGTATGTATGTATGTATGTATGTATGTATGTATGTATGTATGTATGTATGTATGTATGTATGTATGTATGTATGTATGTATGTATGTATGTATGTATGTATGTATGTATGTATGTATGTATGTATGTATGTATGTATGTATGTATGTATGTATGTATGTATGTATGTATGTATGTATGTATGTATGTATGTATGTATGTATGTATGTATGTATGTATGTATGTATGTATGTATGTATGTATGTATGTATGTATGTATGTATGTATGTATGTATGTATGTATGTATGTATGTATGTATGTATGTATGTATGTATGTATGTATGTATGTATGTATGTATGTATGTATGTATGTATGTATGTATGTATGTATGTATGTATGTATGTATGTATGTATGTATGTATGTTTTTTTTTTTTTTTTTTTTTTTTTTTTACGAGGTAAAAAAATCATCGAAAGACCAATAGTGCGAGACTTCAACCCGCTAAAAAACGACCTCGATACACAAATCCGCACCCCCTGCGGAACCACCGTAAAAGTATTTCCTCACAGGGCGGGAAAGGTACAAACCTACACCATGTCAACTAGATTCGCCTGCGAATCTCCTCCTCCCTACGAAGTTCCACAAGAACCAACTTCACAAAATTACATACACACTCCCAATTGTGCAGCGAGTGTAACAAAATGTCGACTACATTCCCAGGAGAAAAACTACTCCCTACAGACTGCTCTAGGCGCGTCCTTCCAAAATCAAATCGCGGACAAAGGAAGAAAACGTGTCCGGCATCCTCCTCAACCTCACCATCACAATACGGACAAAACGGAGAATCGTCATGTCCACAACGGTACAGATATGATCTAAAACAACCATGTCCACTCAAAAATTGCGTCAGGTAGTACCCCACACTACCATGTTCCCTACGGAACCAAATACCTACGTCAGGTATCAACGAATGCGTCCACCTGCCCTTCGTAGATGCCATCCACCGTGCCTGCCATTTGGCAATACTATCCGCCCTAGCGGTATCACGGATATTCAAATCCTCCAACGCACCCCTTGAGGCCCATATAAGCTCAGATTCCCTAGCCAACAAGTCAATCGGTATCATACCCGCAATAACAAATGCCGCCTCATCCGACACGGTTCTAAATGCACAGCACACGCGAAGAGCTGCCAGTCTATAGACGGAAGTGATCTCGTGACTGTAAGTCCCAAATCTTGTGGATGCCGCCCACATTGGCGCTGCATATAGGATAACATTCCTCACAACACCTGCCAAAATCCTCCTCCTCAGATATTTAGGACCTCTAGTATTGGGCATAATACGGCATAGTGCCGCACATGTTGCCCCAGCCTTCTTTCCTACGTATTCAAGGTGGTTCCTGAACGATAGTCTATTATCTATTATCACACCCAGGTATTTCAGAAAATCCTTCGTAACAATCTCACAGTCACCAATGTGAAGGGTGATATACTCCTTGGCCTTGCGGCTGCTGATCAGTACAGCCTCAGTCTTATGCTCAGCCAGTGCCAGTCCCATTGAGCCTAACCATGATCTAACCACTTGAATACTACTATCACACACAGTAACTGCCTCATCTATCTGCTTAGCGACAACTACAAGAGCTATATCATCAGCGAAGCCAACAATTTTCACATCCTCTGGAAGATTCAATCTTAATACTCCATCATACATAACATTCCATAACAGTGGTCCCAAAACAGAACCTTGTGGCACCCCACCTGTTATACTGCATTCCCTCTTTCCTTCATCAGTATCGTATATGAGGACTCTATTACGAAAATAGTCCTTAATCATAGCCTCTAGATACCGCGGTATATTCAGGCGGTTTAAAGCAGTAACAATATTCTCCCAGTTAGCCGAATTAAAAGCATTCTTCACATCTAACGTAACGACTACGCAATATTTCTTGGAACCATTCTTCCACCGCTTGCCTTCAATTGCACTTTTTGCCGTGTCAACCACCACCTTAATCGCATCCATCGTCGATCTACCTTTTCTGAACCCATATTGGGTTTCAGACAAGCCTCCTGCTGCCTCTATACATTCCTCTAGTCTTCTACAGACAACGCTCTCCAGTAATTTCCCGCAAGTATCTATCATGCAGAGTGGACGATAGGAAGACGGGTCATCTAGAGGTTTCTTATCCTTAGGTATTAACACAAGTTTCTGCCTTTTCCATATTGATGGAAAAGTTCCATGCTGCAGACAGTTGTTGATCAAACGCAATAGTTGTTCCGGGCGATGCTTGACAACCTCCTTGAGTATGCTATTTGTGATACCATCAAGTCCTGGGGCCTTGCCATCCTGGAATCTGGATACCGCGTGCATTATCTCAGTGATACTAACTGCTGGAAAACAATATTCTTCCCCTGTAATACAGTTGTCCCAAGTTGTTACAATCTGTTGCGGGAAGAGGTGTTTCACTATCCCATCGAGTATCATGGACTCCCTTGGTGATGTATTTAGACACTTAAGTTTCTTCGTCACAAGTTTATATGCCAATCCAAATGGATCATTCTCAACCTCGTCGCATATATCCAAGAAACATGTTCTTTTACTTCGACGAATCGCCAATTTTAGGGCCTTCTTTTTGGACTTTAACACCTGATGATGTAGATCATTCTCCTGTCTACCACGCGTTCGTACATATTTTCGCCTAGCTCGTATACATTCCCTTCGTAGTTGAGCAATTTCATTATTCCACCAGTACACAGGTGGTTTATTCATTCCATTTTTCGTCCTTGCCATGGAAGCATTGCACGCATGTGTAATTTCCGAAATTAACTGTTGCGCCATATCCTCTGGCGAGCCACTCAGATGCATATTATCAATATGTAGACCAAATATTTCACCGTCGAATGTGTTGGGTTTCCAGCCTACTAACTCCTGTCTATTGATGTTCGTAGACGTCATTATCGTATCACCTATCTCCATGACGATAGCACTGTGATCACTGTGTGTATACCCGTCAGATACAAACCAACTTATCCGGTTGGCAATGTCAGCACTGGCAAACGTAACATCTATTACAGAACTTCCACCATTGCGGTAAAAAGTTTGCTCACTTCCAGAGTTCATCAGCACCAAGTCAAGCACAGAGAATGATTCCAATAGAATTCTGCCCCTTCTATTTGTTCTCAAACTGCCCCACTCAGTAGCCCAGGCATTAAAATCTCCAGCTATCAGCACTGGGGTTCTTCCAATAGCGTCCAATGCTAAGCTTTCGATAATGTCCTTGAAGTCATCAATTTCATATCTCGGGGGAATATAACAGCTATATATACATATTCCCGCAACTGTAGCACGAACAAAACCGCCTTTTTCAATTGTCATCGTATTCTGTAATGTTCTCCTATTAACGGACCAAATAGCTGATGTGTTAGTGGTGTCATTCACCCAACTCGGTAAATTACATTTACAAAACGGCTCACTAATCAGAGCTATATCTATATCCAACTCCCTGACGCTTTGTTTTAATAGCTCCTGGGCTGCTTCACAATGGTTTAGATTAAGCTGAAGTATCCTCATCTTCGATCCTTAAGTAACTGTAGCGCCTTCCTGTAATAAGGACAAAGCACGCATCCTGCGACGTGGTCACTAATGTCGTTCGAGGCTCTACAAAGCATACACGAGGGTTTCCTGGTACACATTCTGATCCTGTGTCCTGCTTCACCACATTGTAGACATTTGTCGGAATGGTCATGTTGGCCCCTGCATCTAGCAGCAACATGGCCAAAGTCCAGGCATTTATAACACCGTCTCGGCGCGAGTTTCTCCCGAATCCTACAAACAACCCATCCAATGCGGATCTTGGCAATTTCTATCAGCCTGTTTGCCAAACCAATGCTAAGGGCAATAGTTGCTGTTTGCGTACCTCCATAAGCTTTCCTCAAAGATTTTATTGCCGAGGGTTCCAATATTCTAAAATCTTCCGACACGTTCACCAAAGCTGTATAAACATCCTCCTTGGTTGTCACCTCATCTATGTCCCTGATTTCCAGGACTGTTCCATGTGTTAGTGCACGTACTTCCGCGGCTGTTCCGAGCACTTCAACAATCGAGTATCGAAACTCATCCGTGCTTTGGTGGGCCGGTTTATTCAACTCTAGTAGTAATTCTCCCTTCGCAGTTTTCCTAATACCCTTCACATTCTGGCCAAGAGTGTCCAGCCTGGGATCGCTCTTCACTTGCCTAAGAATGTCGGCATAAGACCTTTCTCCACACGTGTGAATGACCAGAGCATCTGGTCTTGCAGGTTTCCTTCTTCTCTTGGACTTCGGCCGTACCTTGACCCACTCAGAGCTTTTTGCGGCCGCTCTACCTTCGTCGCTCTTGCTGTCGGTCGATCTAGCACCCGTACTTGTCAACGCTGTGCCAGCTGGGTTGCTGATCTCCCGAACATCTCTAGTACCCGTTTTCTTTGGGCTGGTCTTCTTTTTCCTCTTCGACACACTTCCCTTTGGGCTCAGGGTGGTGGGATCCCTTTTCCGCTTTGGAGTACCCAGCTGCACCAGTGTTGGGCGCTCCTCTTGCTCCGTTTGCGAACCTGAGTTAATCAGTGTCGGTTTGACACAATTCACAGAGGCACTCTTCACTTCATCCGACACCTGCATAAATATTGCCTGTATCTGCCTTGACATCGAGACAATGTCCTTATGTATGTTCGACCGGGTTTTGAGAAAAGCTACCAGCTCTTCTATTTTCGCCCCCAACTTCTCAAAATTACCACCGTGCGGTTTCACATTATCAGCCAGTGGTCTACTAGCCGTTATCGTAGGTGGTGATCTCATAACCACCGATTTCCTCCTGAAAGGGTTATCCAAACCCGCGCCGTTTATTTCCTCCATCTCCTTCTCACGATTATCCTTGTTGTCTTCCTTGTTTTTGCCTTCAATATTCATAGCTACGTGGTCCCAACTCAAAGCCGCTATCTCCGCTCGATGTGCAGTCACGTTTAAACCCCATGGTTATCTTTGCATGCAGGGAGGCCATGCAATGGGTTGACATGAGATCCTTATGAGACCCCATGCCAGAGCCAGGTCCGCGCTAGTCGGGAAATTCCATCCGAGCCTGCACCACCAACCAAATGGTGACGAAACTTCGAGCGCACTTTGAGACTCGCTACGTTTTAACGGGACGGAGGCAGCTGAGACATTAGCCCATAAGCCATTTCGGTGGAATTTCATTTCCACTTACTGAGGTTATAGAATGCCACAGCTGTCGGCCCAGGGTGCATCAATTCACAATAGTCGTTCCAGAAATACCATAATCAAGACCGTACTGGGCTTGGTCTTGATGCCTTACGGCAGAAGTCGTGTTCGTCACGGGGGTTGTCAATTAAGGACCAACTCCCGGGTACAGACTGGGGAAACCATGGAGTCGTCAGGCTCCTAACTACACCTCTATCGAGGGTACCCTTTTGGTTGGATGCCTAATTTAGGGCGACATCCACTCGCCCCGACACAGGACTTCACAGAGCACATGTACCCTTTTTGGTACGCTCTCCGTACCTGCCAAAACTCAGGATACGCGGGGTCGTTAATCCCGATATCCTCTCCTGAAGATACCCTTGCGGTAATGTATGTATGTATGTATGTATGTATGTATGTATGTATGTATGTATGTATGTATGTATGTATGTATGTATGTATGTATGTATGTATGTATGTATGTATGTATGTATGTATTGTATGTATGTATGTATGTATGTATGTATGTATGTATGTATGTATGTATGTATGTATGTATGTATGTATGTATGTATGTATGTATGTATGTATGTATGTATGTATGTATGTATGTATGTATGTATGTATGTATGTATGTATGTATGTATGTATGTATGTATGTATGTATGTATGTATGTATGTATGTATGTATGTATGTATGTATGTATGTATGTATGTATGTATGTATGTATGTATGTATGTATGTATGTATGTATGTATGTATGTATGTATGTATGTATGTATGTATGTATGTATGTATGTATGTATGTATGTATGTATGTATGTATGTATGTATGTATGTATGTATGTATGTATGTATGTATGTATGTATGTATGTATGTATGTATGTATGTATGTATGTATGTATGTATGTATGTATGTATGTATGTATGTATGTATGTATGTATGTATGTATGTATGTATGTATGTATGTATGTATGTATGTATGTATGTATGTATGTATGTATGTATGTATGTATGTATGTATGTATGTATGTATGTATGTATGTATGTATGTATGTATGTATGTATGTATGTATGTATGTATGTATGTATGTATGTATGTATGTATGTATGTATGTATGTATGTATGTATGTATGTATGTATGTATGTATGTATGTATGTATGTATGTATGTATGTATGTATGTATGTATGTATGTATGTATGTATGTATGTATGTATGTATGTATGTATGTATGTATGTATGTATGTATGTATGTATGTATGTATGTATGTATGTATGTATGTATGTATGTATGTATGTATGTATGTATGTATGTATGTATGTATGTATGTATGTATGTATGTATGTATGTATGTATGTATGTATGTATGTATGTATGTATGTATGTATGTATGTATGTATGTATGTATGTATGTATGTATGTATGTATGTATGTATGTATGTATGTATGTATGTATGTATGTATGTATGTATGTATGTATGTATGTATGTATGTATGTATGTATGTATGTATGTATGTATGTATGTATGTATGTATGTATGTATGTATGTATGTATGTATGTATGTATGTATGTATGTATGTATGTATGTATGTATGTATGTATGTATGTATGTATGTATGTATGTATGTATGTATGTATGTATGTATGTATGTATGTATGTATGTATGTATGTATGTATGTATGTATGTATGTATGTATGTATGTATGTATGTATGTATGTATGTATGTATGTATGTATGTATGTATGTATGTATGTATGTATGTATGTATGTATGTATGTATGTATGTATGTATGTATGTATGTATGTATGTATGTATGTATGTATGTATGTATGTATGTATGTATGTATGTATGTATGTATGTATGTATGTATGTATGTATGTATGTATGTATGTATGTATGTATGTATGTATGTATGTATGTATGTATGTATGTATGTATGTATGTATGTATGTATGTATGTATGTATGTATGTATGTATGTATGTATGTATGTATGTATGTATGTATGTATGTATGTATGTATGTATGTATGTATGTATGTATGTATGTATGTATGTATGTATGTATGTATGTATGTATGTATGTATGTATGTATGTATGTATGTATGTATGTATGTATGTATGTATGTATGTATGTATGTATGTATGTATGTATGTATGTATGTATGTATGTATGTATGTATGTATGTATGTATGTATGTATGTATGTATGTATGTATGTATGTATGTATGTATGTATGTATGTATGTATGTATGTATGTATGTATGTATGTATGTATGTATGTATGTATGTATGTATGTATGTATGTATGTATGTATGTATGTATGTATGTATGTATGTATGTATGTATGTATGTATGTATGTATGTATGTATGTATGTATGTATGTATGTATGTATGTATGTATGTATGTATGTATGTATGTATGTATGTATGTATGTATGTATGTATGTATGTATGTATGTATGTATGTATGTATGTATGTATGTATGTATGTATGTATGTATGTATGTATGTATGTATGTATGTATGTATGTATGTATGTATGTATGTATGTATGTATGTATGTATGTATGTATGTATGTATGTATGTATGTATGTATGTATGTATGTATGTATGTATGTATGTATGTATGTATGTATGTATGTATGTATGTATGTATGTATGTATGTATGTATGTATGTATGTATGTATGTATGTATGTATGTATGTATGTATGTATGTATGTATGTATGTATGTATGTATGTATGTATGTATGTATGTATGTATGTATGTATGTATGTATGTATGTATGTATGTATGTATGTATGTATGTATGTATGTATGTATGTATGTATGTATGTATGTATGTATGTATGTATGTATGTATGTATGTATGTATGTATGTATGTATGTATGTATGTATGTATGTATGTATGTATGTATGTATGTATGTATGTATGTATGTATGTATGTATGTATGTATGTATGTATGTATGTATGTATGTATGTATGTATGTATGTATGTATGTATGTATGTATGTATGTATGTATGTATGTATGTATGTATGTATGTATGTATGTATGTATGTATGTATGTATGTATGTATGTATGTATGTATGTATGTATGTATGTATGTATGTATGTATGTATGTATGTATGTATGTATGTATGTATGTATGTATGTATGTATGTATGTATGTATGTATGTATGTATGTATGTATGTATGTATGTATGTATGTATGTATGTATGTATGTATGTATGTATGTATGTATGTATGTATGTATGTATGTATGTATGTATGTATGTATGTATGTATGTATGTATGTATGTATGTATGTATGTATGTATGTATGTATGTATGTATGTATGTATGTATGTATGTATGTATGTATGTATGTATGTATGTATGTATGTATGTATGTATGTATGTATGTATGTATGTATGTATGTATGTATGTATGTATGTATGTATGTATGTATGTATGTATGTATGTATGTATGTATGTATGTATGTATGTATGTATGTATGTATGTATGTATGTATGTATGTATGTATGTATGTATGTATGTATGTATGTATGTATGTATGTATGTATGTATGTATGTATGTATGTATGTATGTATGTATGTATGTATGTATGTATGTATGTATGTATGTATGTATGTATGTATGTATGTATGTATGTATGTATGTATGTATGTATGTATGTATGTATGTATGTATGTATGTATGTATGTATGTATGTATGTATGTATGTATGTATGTATGTATGTATGTATGTATGTATGTATGTATGTATGTATGTATGTATGTATGTATGTATGTATGTATGTATGTATGTATGTATGTATGTATGTATGTATGTATGTATGTATGTATGTATGTATGTATGTATGTATGTATGTATGTATGTATGTATGTATGTATGTATGTATGTATGTATGTATGTATGTATGTATGTATGTATGTATGTATGTATGTATGTATGTATGTATGTATGTATGTATGTATGTATGTATGTATGTATGTATGTATGTATGTATGTATGTATGTATGTATGTATGTATGTATGTATGTATGTATGTATGTATGTATGTATGTATGTATGTATGTATGTATGTATGTATGTATGTATGTATGTATGTATGTATGTATGTATGTATGTATGTATGTATGTATGTATGTATGTATGTATGTATGTATGTATGTATGTATGTATGTATGTATGTATGTATGTATGTATGTATGTATGTATGTATGTATGTATGTATGTATGTATGTATGTATGTATGTATGTATGTATGTATGTATGTATGTATGTATGTATGTATGTATGTATGTATGTATGTATGTATGTATGTATGTATGTATGTATGTATGTATGTATGTATGTATGTATGTATGTATGTATGTATGTATGTATGTATGTATGTATGTATGTATGTATGTATGTATGTATGTATGTATGTATGTATGTATGTATGTATGTATGTATGTATGTATGTATGTATGTATGTATGTATGTATGTATGTATGTATGTATGTATGTATGTATGTATGTATGTATGTATGTATGTATGTATGTATGTATGTATGTATGTATGTATGTATGTATGTATGTATGTATGTATGTATGTATGTATGTATGTATGTATGTATGTATGTATGTATGTATGTATGTATGTATGTATGTATGTATGTATGTATGTATGTATGTATGTATGTATGTATGTATGTATGTATGTATGTATGTATGTATGTATGTATGTATGTATGTATGTATGTATGTATGTATGTATGTATGTATGTATGTATGTATGTATGTATGTATGTATGTATGTATGTATGTATGTATGTATGTATGTATGTATGTATGTATGTATGTATGTATGTATGTATGTATGTATGTATGTATGTATGTATGTATGTATGTATGTATGTATGTATGTATGTATGTATGTATGTATGTATGTATGTATGTATGTATGTATGTATGTATGTATGTATGTATGTATGTATGTATGTATGTATGTATGTATGTATGTATGTATGTATGTATGTATGTATGTATGTATGTATGTATGTATGTATGTATGTATGTATGTATGTATGTATGTATGTATGTATGTATGTATGTATGTATGTATGTATGTATGTATGTATGTATGTATGTATGTATGTATGTATGTATGTATGTATGTATGTATGTATGTATGTATGTATGTATGTATGTATGTATGTATGTATGTATGTATGTATGTATGTATGTATGTATGTATGTATGTATGTATGTATGTATGTATGTATGTATGTATGTATGTATGTATGTATGTATGTATGTATGTATGTATGTATGTATGTATGTATGTATGTATGTATGTATGTATGTATGTATGTATGTATGTATGTATGTATGTATGTATGTATGTATGTATGTATGTATGTATGTATGTATGTATGTATGTATGTATGTATGTATGTATGTATGTATGTATGTATGTATGTATGTATGTATGTATGTATGTATGTATGTATGTATGTATGTATGTATGTATGTATGTATGTATGTATGTATGTATGTATGTATGTATGTATGTATGTATGTATGTATGTATGTATGTATGTATGTATGTATGTATGTATGTATGTATGTATGTATGTATGTATGTATGTATGTATGTATGTATGTATGTATGTATGTATGTATGTATGTATGTATGTATGTATGTATGTATGTATGTATGTATGTATGTATGTATGTATGTATGTATGTATGTATGTATGTATGTATGTATGTATGTATGTATGTATGTATGTATGTATGTATGTATGTATGTATGTATGTATGTATGTATGTATGTATGTATGTATGTATGTATGTATGTATGTATGTATGTATGTATGTATGTATGTATGTATGTATGTATGTATGTATGTATGTATGTATGTATGTATGTATGTATGTATGTATGTATGTATGTATGTATGTATGTATGTATGTATGTATGTATGTATGTATGTATGTATGTATGTATGTATGTATGTATGTATGTATGTATGTATGTATGTATGTATGTATGTATGTATGTATGTATGTATGTATGTATGTATGTATGTATGTATGTATGTATGTATGTATGTATGTATGTATGTATGTATGTATGTATGTATGTATGTATGTATGTATGTATGTATGTATGTATGTATGTATGTATGTATGTATGTATGTATGTATGTATGTATGTATGTATGTATGTATGTATGTATGTATGTATGTATGTATGTATGTATGTATGTATGTATGTATGTATGTATGTATGTATGTATGTATGTATGTATGTATGTATGTATGTATGTATGTATGTATGTATGTATGTATGTATGTATGTATGTATGTATGTATGTATGTATGTATGTATGTATGTATGTATGTATGTATGTATGTATGTATGTATGTATGTATGTATGTATGTATGTATGTATGTATGTATGTATGTATGTATGTATGTATGTATGTATGTATGTATGTATGTATGTATGTATGTATGTATGTATGTATGTATGTATGTATGTATGTATGTATGTATGTATGTATGTATGTATGTATGTATGTATGTATGTATGTATGTATGTATGTATGTATGTATGTATGTATGTATGTATGTATGTATGTATGTATGTATGTATGTATGTATGTATGTATGTATGTATGTATGTATGTATGTATGTATGTATGTATGTATGTATGTATGTATGTATGTATGTATGTATGTATGTATGTATGTATGTATGTATGTATGTATGTATGTATGTATGTATGTATGTATGTATGTATGTATGTATGTATGTATGTATGTATGTATGTATGTATGTATGTATGTATGTATGTATGTATGTATGTATGTATGTATGTATGTATGTATGTATGTATGTATGTATGTATGTTTTTTTTTTTTTTTTTTTTATTTAACGAGATGAAATCGTCGAAAGACCCTGGCCCCTGAATCGCCAGGAGTGCGGGACTTTAACACGCTAAAACACCTCGATACGCTACCCCACTCGTCCCCGTGGAACTACCGCAAAGCTTTCCGTCGCAGGGTGGGGAAGGTACAAAAACCCGCTCTAGACTACGTCGATTCTCCTTCGAATCTGTTCTAACCTACGAAGTTCAATCAGAACCAATTTAGCAAAATCACATACATACGCCCAATTATCTAAAGAGGATAACATAATCTGAACTATGTTCTCCGGACTAACACTATGGCCTATCACTCTCACAAGATTCGCCCTCTCATCCCGAAAACGTGGACAGATGAAGAAAACATGTTTGGCATCTTCCACTACGTCACCAATACAACTCGGACAGAACGGATCACTGTCGTGTCCAAATCGGTACAAGTACGACCTAAAACACCCATGTCCGCTCAACAACTGCGTAATGTAGTAGTTCAAGTCGCCATGTCCTCTGTTAAGCCAGGTCACTATGTCGGGTATCAATGAGTACGTCCACCTACCCTTGCCAGTAGCCGACCAACGCGACTGCCACCTAGCGATATACACATCCCTAGCAGCACCAGTAGAATTCGCCAAGGCCTCCAAATCAATGGGTAACATGCCGGCAATAACAAATGCTGCCTCATCCGAAACAGTTCTAAATGCACAGCACACACGAAGGGCAGCCAGTCTGTACACCGGCGAAATCAGGCTCACGTATGATCCAAACCGCAACCCATCAGACCAAATAGGGGATGCATATAAAATAATGCTCCTCACAACGCTAGCAAGCAACTTCCTCTGAAGGTATTTTGGGCCCCTGGTATTCGGCATAATCCTAGAAAGCGCTAAACAAGTCCCTGAAGCCTTAGAACTTATATACCTCAAGTGATCACCAAATGAAAGGCGAGTATCAATCATCACACCAAGATATTTGAGGTAGGGTTTGGTGGCTATGCAACACGTGCCCACATTCAGATCTATTGTCTCCCTGACCGTGCGGCTACTTATTAACACCGCTTCCGTCTTATGATCGGCGAGGGCCAATCCCATTGACTTAAGCCAAGATCTAACGATCTGTATACCAGCATTCGTAATATTCTCAGCTTCCTGGAGTTGCTTAGCTACACACACCAATGCTATGTCATCAGCAAAGCCAACTATTCTCATACCCATAGGAAGATCTAACCTCAATACACCGTCATACATCACGTTCCATAATAATGGACCAAGCACTGAACCTTGAGGGACTCCACCCGTAATCCTGTACTCCTTTGTACCCGTATCAGTATCATATAACAGGAGTCTATTGCGAAAATAATCCTGTATTATGGCCAGCAGATATTTGGGAATATCCAAGCGAGCTAGGGCGCTCACTATTTTCTCCCAGTTTGCCGTATTGAAAGCGTTCTTAACATCCAATGTTACAACCACGCAGTACTCCTTTGTACCGTTTTTCCACCGCTTTCCTTCAATAGCACGTGCAGCTGTTTCCACAATAACATTGATAGCATCAACCGTTGATTTAGCCTTCCTAAAGCCGAATTGGTTATCGGAGAGGCCATTTGCAGCTTCGACACATCTTTCCAATCTTCTACATACTATACTCTCCAACAATTTTCCACTTGTGTCGATCATACAGAGTGGACGATAGGAGGAGGGATCGTCTAGGGGTTTCTTATCCTTCGGTAGCAGGACCAACTTTTGCCTCTTCCACATTGATGGGAAGCTACCTTCGCTTAGGCATGCGCTTATCATATTAACGAACTGTTGCGGACAACACTTAACGGCCTCTTTTAAAACCAAATTTGGAATACAATCCAGACCCGGTGCCTTCTTATCCTGGAACTTTGAAACAGCTTCTTCTACTTCTACTATTGTCACTTCGGGAAAAGGTAAAACTTCATTTGGAACAGTGTGTTCCCACGAAGACGTTTCCTGTTGGGGAAAGAGATATTCTACAATTCCGTTAAGAACCGTCTCCTCTCTAGGTGGTGTTGGATTTAAACACTTGAGTTTCTTAGTGACCAGCTTATATGCAAGACCCCACGGATTACTCTCGACATCGTCGCATATATCAAGAAAGCACTTTCGCTTACTTCTACGAATCGCCAACTTAAGGGCTTTCCTTTTCGACTTAAACACCTGCTGATGGAGGTTGTTCTCCGGTCTACCCCTAGATCTTGTATATTGTCTCCTTGCACGTATACATTCCGTCCGCATATTCGCAATCTCATCGTTCCACCAGTAAACTGGTTGCTTATTCGCTGATCTTTTCCTCTTCACCATGGATGCATTGCATGCCTTCGTAATGTGTTCTATTAATTGCCAAGCCATAATTTCCGCTGAGCCATTAAGAGCTATATCTTCCAGTAAGGTTGCAAAAATATCCTTATCAAACGTGTTGGCCTTCCAACCTGTCAGTCTACGTGTGTGTATATTCACGTGACGTCGTTCACGTGCTATATCAACGATTATAGCAAAGTGATCACTATGGGTATAATGGTCAGATACACTCCAATTTATCCGACTTGCGATGCTACTACTGGCAAATGTGATATCTATTATCGATCCACTTTCCCCTCTATTGAACGTTTGTTGGTCTCCCATGTTCAGAAGCACAATATCCAGAACGGAAAACGCCTCCAGGAGAATACTGCCTCTTGCGTTTGTCCTCGGACAACCCCATTCTGTGGCCCATGCATTAAAGTCACCAGCTATCAATACAGGGTGCCTGGTGATCGCGTCAGAGACAATGTTATCCACTATGGTCCGAAACTCCTCTATAGAATATCTTGGTGGGATATAGCAGCTGTATAGTGTGACACCAGACACAGCAGCCCTTGTGTATCCACATTGTAGGGTATTTACCCCCTGCAATGTCAACCCGCTGACAGACCAGATCGCTGATGTACACGAACTATCAGACACCCAGTTCGTGGACTCCATACATTGGTATGGCTCACTCAGCAATGCAACGTCCACATCCAATTCACGAACACCTTGACAGAGCAGCTCCTGGGCGGCTTGACAGTGGTTGAGATTAAGCTGTAGTATCCTATTCATTTTCGCAATCTAAGTGACTGGAACGCCTTTTTGTAGAACGGACAGACTACACATCCAGTTACGTGATCACTCTTGTCGTTTGACACTGCGCTCCTACAGAGTATGCACGAGGGCTTTTTCGTACACATTTTGATCCTGTGCCCTGTTTCCCCACACTGTAGACAGTTCTCAGAATAATCATGTTGACTCCGGCATTTAGACGCATTATGGCCAAAGTCCAGGCATTTATAGCACCTTCTTGGCGTGAGTTTCTCTCGGATTCTGCACATCACCCAACCGATACGGATCCTACCATTTTCAATGAGCCGGTTTGCCGGTCCAGCGCTTAGGCCAATAGTGGCAGTTTGCGTGCCCCCATAGGCTTTCCTCATAGACTTAATTGCAGACATTTGCACTGTTCTAAACTCGTCCGACACGTTTACGATGGCTGAGTACACCTCCTCTTTGGTAGTCACCTCGTCTATGTCCTTGATTTCCAGGAATATTTCATGTGTTAACGCTCGTACTTCTGCAGCCGTTCCCAACACTTCCCCAATTGTGTGCCTAAAGTCATCCGTGCTCTGGTGGGCAGCTTTATTCAACTCCAATAATAATTCACCCTTCGCTGTTTTCCTGATATTCTTCACGTTTTGCCCAAGAGTCTCCAGCTTGGGATCTTTCTTCACTTGCTTGAGGATGTCAGCATAAGACACCTCCCCACACGTTTGGATGACCAGAGCATCTGGTCTTGCAGGCTTCTTCCTACTTTTGGCCTTTGGCCGTACCTTAACCCACTCAGAAGTTCCTTTGACCGCTCCATTCTCTTCAACCTCCTTGTCAGTCGATTTAGTACCCATCGACGCTCTATCAATTGGTTTATTGACCCCTTGATCATATTTACTACCGGCTTTCCTTGGGCTGGTGTTCTTCTTCTTCTTCGCCTCACTTCCCTTTGGGCTAAGGGTTGTGAGGTCCCTTTTCCGCTTCGGAGTTCCCAGTTGGACAAGATTTGACCGCTCCACTTCTTCCGTTTGAGTACCTATGCTAGACACTATCGGTTTCACATACTCCACAGGTTCGCTCTTCAGCTCATCTGACACCTGCATAAATATCGCCTGTATCTCCTTTGACATCGAGACAATTTCCTTATGTATATTTGACCGGGTTCTAAGAAAGGCCACCAACTCATCTATCTTAGCACCTAGTCTATCAACATTTCCACTGTGCGGTTTCGCAATATCAACCAGTGATCTAGCAGCCACTGTTGCAGGTGGTGATCTCTTAATAACAGATTTCCTCATGAATGGGCTGTCCAAACCCGCTCCGTTACTTTCAGTCTTCTTCCTCTCCTTATTGT
>CATLKA010000044.1:30000-37000 GCA_949987735.1 Leucophora obtusa
GTATGTATGTATGTATGTATGTATGTATGTATGTATGTATGTATGTATGTATGTATGTATGTATGTATGTATGTATGTATGTATGTATGTATGTATGTATGTATGTATGTATGTATGTATGTATGTATGTATGTATGTATGTATGTATGTATGTATGTATGTATGTATGTATGTATGTATGTATGTATGTATGTATGTATGTATGTATGTATGTATGTATGTATGTATGTATGTATGTATGTATGTATGTATGTATGTATGTATGTATGTATGTATGTATGTATGTATGTATGTATGTATGTATGTATGTATGTATGTATGTATGTATGTATGTATGTATGTATGTATGTATGTATGTATGTATGTATGTATGTATGTATGTATGTATGTATGTATGTATGTATGTATGTATGTATGTATGTATGTATGTATGTATGTATGTATGTATGTATGTATGTATGTATGTATGTATGTATGTATGTATGTATGTATGTATGTATGTATGTATGTATGTATGTATGTATGTATGTATGTATGTATGTATGTATGTATGTATGTATGTATGTATGTATGTATGTATGTATGTATGTATGTATGTATGTATGTATGTATGTATGTATGTATGTATGTATGTATGTATGTATGTATGTATGTATGTATGTATGTATGTATGTATGTATGTATGTATGTATGTATGTATGTATGTATGTATGTATGTATGTATGTATGTATGTATGTATGTATGTATGTATGTATGTATGTATGTATGTATGTATGTATGTATGTATGTATGTATGTATGTATGTATGTATGTATGTATGTATGTATGTATGTATGTATGTATGTATGTATGTATGTATGTATGTATGTATGTATGTATGTATGTATGTATGTATGTATGTATGTATGTATGTATGTATGTATGTATGTATGTATGTATGTATGTATGTATGTATGTATGTATGTATGTATGTATGTATGTATGTATGTATGTATGTATGTATGTATGTATGTATGTATGTATGTATGTATGTATGTATGTATGTATGTATGTATGTATGTATGTATGTATGTATGTATGTATGTATGTATGTATGTATGTATGTATGTATGTATGTATGTATGTATGTATGTATGTATGTATGTATGTATGTATGTATGTATGTATGTATGTATGTATGTATGTATGTATGTATGTATGTATGTATGTATGTATGTATGTATGTATGTATGTATGTATGTATGTATGTATGTATGTATGTATGTATGTATGTATGTATGTATGTATGTATGTATGTATGTATGTATGTATGTATGTATGTATGTATGTATGTATGTATGTATGTATGTATGTATGTATGTATGTATGTATGTATGTATGTATGTATGTATGTATGTATGTATGTATGTATGTATGTATGTATGTATGTATGTATGTATGTATGTATGTATGTATGTATGTATGTATGTATGTATGTATGTATGTATGTATGTATGTATGTATGTATGTATGTATGTATGTATGTATGTATGTATGTATGTATGTATGTATGTATGTATGTATGTATGTATGTATGTATGTATGTATGTATGTATGTATGTATGTATGTATGTATGTATGTATGTATGTATGTATGTATGTATGTATGTATGTATGTATGTATGTATGTATGTATGTATGTATGTATGTATGTATGTATGTATGTATGTATGTATGTATGTATGTATGTATGTATGTATGTATGTATGTATGTATGTATGTATGTATGTATGTATGTATGTATGTATGTATGTATGTATGTATGTATGTATGTATGTATGTATGTATGTATGTATGTATGTATGTATGTATGTATGTATGTATGTATGTATGTATGTATGTATGTATGTATGTATGTATGTATGTATGTATGTATGTATGTATGTATGTATGTATGTATGTATGTATGTATGTATGTATGTATGTATGTATGTATGTATGTATGTATGTATGTATGTATGTATGTATGTATGTATGTATGTATGTATGTATGTATGTATGTATGTATGTATGTATGTATGTATGTATGTATGTATGTATGTATGTATGTATGTATGTATGTATGTATGTATGTATGTATGTATGTATGTATGTATGTATGTATGTATGTATGTATGTATGTATGTATGTATGTATGTATGTATGTATGTATGTATGTATGTATGTATGTATGTATGTATGTATGTATGTATGTATGTATGTATGTATGTATGTATGTATGTATGTATGTATGTATGTATGTATGTATGTATGTATGTATGTATGTATGTATGTATGTATGTATGTATGTATGTATGTATGTATGTATGTATGTATGTATGTATGTATGTATGTATGTATGTATGTATGTATGTATGTATGTATGTATGTATGTATGTATGTATGTATGTATGTATGTATGTATGTATGTATGTATGTATGTATGTATGTATGTATGTATGTATGTATGTATGTATGTATGTATGTATGTATGTATGTATGTATGTATGTATGTATGTATGTATGTATGTATGTATGTATGTATGTATGTATGTATGTATGTATGTATGTATGTATGTATGTATGTATGTATGTATGTATGTATGTATGTATGTATGTATGTATGTATGTATGTATGTATGTATGTATGTATGTATGTATGTATGTATGTATGTATGTATGTATGTATGTATGTATGTATGTATGTATGTATGTATGTATGTATGTATGTATGTATGTATGTATGTATGTATGTATGTATGTATGTATGTATGTATGTATGTATGTATGTATGTATGTATGTATGTATGTATGTATGTATGTATGTATGTATGTATGTATGTATGTATGTATGTATGTATGTATGTATGTATGTATGTATGTATGTATGTATGTATGTATGTATGTATGTATGTATGTATGTATGTATGTATGTATGTATGTATGTATGTATGTATGTATGTATGTATGTATGTATGTATGTATGTATGTATGTATGTATGTATGTATGTATGTATGTATGTATGTATGTATGTATGTATGTATGTATGTATGTATGTATGTATGTATGTATGTATGTATGTATGTATGTATGTATGTATGTATGTATGTATGTATGTATGTATGTATGTATGTATGTATGTATGTATGTATGTATGTATGTATGTATGTATGTATGTATGTATGTATGTATGTATGTATGTATGTATGTATGTATGTATGTATGTATGTATGTATGTATGTATGTATGTATGTATGTATGTATGTATGTATGTATGTATGTATGTATGTATGTATGTATGTATGTATGTATGTATGTATGTATGTATGTATGTATGTATGTATGTATGTATGTATGTATGTATGTATGTATGTATGTATGTATGTATGTATGTATGTATGTATGTATGTATGTATGTATGTATGTATGTATGTATGTATGTATGTATGTATGTATGTATGTATGTATGTATGTATGTATGTATGTATGTATGTATGTATGTATGTATGTATGTATGTATGTATGTATGTATGTATGTATGTATGTATGTATGTATGTATGTATGTATGTATGTATGTATGTATGTATGTATGTATGTATGTATGTATGTATGTATGTATGTATGTATGTATGTATGTATGTATGTATGTATGTATGTATGTATGTATGTATGTATGTATGTATGTATGTATGTATGTATGTATGTATGTATGTATGTATGTATGTATGTATGTATGTATGTATGTATGTATGTATGTATGTATGTATGTATGTATGTATGTATGTATGTATGTATGTATGTATGTATGTATGTATGTATGTATGTATGTATGTATGTATGTATGTATGTATGTATGTATGTATGTATGTATGTATGTATGTATGTATGTATGTATGTATGTATGTATGTATGTATGTATGTATGTATGTATGTATGTATGTATGTATGTATGTATGTATGTATGTATGTATGTATGTATGTATGTATGTATGTATGTATGTATGTATGTATGTATGTATGTATGTATGTATGTATGTATGTATGTATGTATGTATGTATGTATGTATGTATGTATGTATGTATGTATGTATGTATGTATGTATGTATGTATGTATGTATGTATGTATGTATGTATGTATGTATGTATGTATGTATGTATGTATGTATGTATGTATGTATGTATGTATGTATGTATGTATGTATGTATGTATGTATGTATGTATGTATGTATGTATGTATGTATGTATGTATGTATGTATGTATGTATGTATGTATGTATGTATGTATGTATGTATGTATGTATGTATGTATGTATGTATGTATGTATGTATGTATGTATGTATGTATGTATGTATGTATGTATGTATGTATGTATGTATGTATGTATGTATGTATGTATGTATGTATGTATGTATGTATGTATGTATGTATGTATGTATGTATGTATGTATGTATGTATGTATGTATGTATGTATGTATGTATGTATGTATGTATGTATGTATGTATGTATGTATGTATGTATGTATGTATGTATGTATGTATGTATGTATGTATGTATGTATGTATGTATGTATGTATGTATGTATGTATGTATGTATGTATGTATGTATGTATGTATGTATGTATGTATGTATGTATGTATGTATGTATGTATGTATGTATGTATGTATGTATGTATGTATGTATGTATGTATGTATGTATGTATGTATGTATGTATGTATGTATGTATGTATGTATGTATGTATGTATGTATGTATGTATGTATGTATGTATGTATGTATGTATGTATGTATGTATGTATGTATGTATGTATGTATGTATGTATGTATGTATGTATGTATGTATGTATGTATGTATGTATGTATGTATGTATGTATGTATGTATGTATGTATGTATGTATGTATGTATGTATGTATGTATGTATGTATGTATGTATGTATGTATGTATGTATGTATGTATGTATGTATGTATGTATGTATGTATGTATGTATGTATGTATGTATGTATGTATGTATGTATGTATGTATGTATGTATGTATGTATGTATGTATGTATGTATGTATGTATGTATGTATGTATGTATGTATGTATGTATGTATGTATGTATGTATGTATGTATGTATGTATGTATGTATGTATGTATGTATGTATGTATGTATGTATGTATGTATGTATGTATGTATGTATGTATGTATGTATGTATGTATGTATGTATGTATGTATGTATGTATGTATGTATGTATGTATGTATGTATGTATGTATGTATGTATGTATGTATGTATGTATGTATGTATGTATGTATGTATGTATGTATGTATGTATGTATGTATGTATGTATGTATGTATGTATGTATGTATGTATGTATGTATGTATGTATGTATGTATGTATGTATGTATGTATGTATGTATGTATGTATGTATGTATGTATGTATGTATGTATGTATGTATGTATGTATGTATGTATGTATGTATGTATGTATGTATGTATGTATGTATGTATGTATGTATGTATGTATGTATGTATGTATGTATGTATGTATGTATGTATGTATGTATGTATGTATGTATGTATGTATGTATGTATGTATGTATGTATGTATGTATGTATGTATGTATGTATGTATGTATGTATGTATGTATGTATGTATGTATGTATGTATGTATGTATGTATGTATGTATGTATGTATGTATGTATGTATGTATGTATGTATGTATGTATGTATGTATGTATGTATGTATGTATGTATGTATGTATGTATGTATGTATGTATGTATGTATGTATGTATGTATGTATGTATGTATGTATGTATGTATGTATGTATGTATGTATGTATGTATGTATGTATGTATGTATGTATGTATGTATGTATGTATGTATGTATGTATGTATGTATGTATGTATGTATGTATGTATGTATGTATGTATGTATGTATGTATGTATGTATGTATGTATGTATGTATGTATGTATGTATGTATGTATGTATGTATGTATGTATGTATGTATGTAGTATGTATGTATGTATGTATGTATGTATGTATGTATGTATGTATGTATGTATGTATGTATGTATGTATGTATGTATGTATGTATGTATGTATGTATGTATGTATGTATGTATGTATGTATGTATGTATGTATGTATGTATGTATGTATGTATGTATGTATGTATGTATGTATGTATGTATGTATGTATGTATGTATGTATGTATGTATGTATGTATGTATGTATGTATGTATGTATGTATGTATGTATGTATGTATGTATGTATGTATGTATGTATGTATGTATGTATGTATGTATGTATGTATGTATGTATGTATGTATGTATGTATGTATGTATGTATGTATGTATGTATGTATGTATGTATGTATGTATGTATGTATGTATGTATGTATGTATGTATGTATGTATGTATGTATGTATGTATGTATGTATGTATGTATGTATGTATGTATGTATGTATGTATGTATGTATGTATGTATGTATGTATGTATGTATGTATGTATGTATGTATGTATGTATGTATGTATGTATGTATGTATGTATGTATGTATGTATGTATGTATGTATGTATGTATGTATGTATGTATGTATGTATGTATGTATGTATGTATGTATGTATGTATGTATGTATGTATGTATGTATGTATGTATGTATGTATGTATGTATGTATGTATGTATGTATGTATGTATGTATGTATGTATGTATGTATGTATGTATGTATGTATGTATGTATGTATGTATGTATGTATGTATGTATGTATGTATGTATGTATGTATGTATGTATGTATGTATGTATGTATGTATGTATGTATGTATGTATGTATGTATGTATGTATGTATGTATGTATGTATGTATGTATGTATGTATGTATGTATGTATGTATGTATGTATGTATGTATGTATGTATGTATGTATGTATGTATGTATGTATGTATGTATGTATGTATGTATGTATG
>CATLKA010000045.1:0-85000 GCA_949987735.1 Leucophora obtusa
GTTTTTGTTTTTAATTCATAATCTAGGGATTCTATTTTACCTATATATCGTACCAAAGTTTAGAGGTAAAATTGCAACAAAAATCGCGAAATAAAAATTTATCAAAAAGGAAAATTTTTGCATCAGTACATTTGTTTGCAGAATGTAAATCGCTGACTAAGTTTTTAAATTCATTTTTTATACCACCAACCGTTTTTTCGCATTCCGATTTGTAGCTTTTTAGAAAAATGTTTATATTATTGGCTCGCTTGAGGGCTTTTTCAATTCCTGATTGTAGCTTACTTTATATATCAGGATTTTTGTAAACAAATGGTTTTTTAATAAATTATAATTAGTTTTTTTTTACATTAGTGTGATTTCATTACCATTAGTAAGTAATGTTTTTTCTAATGAAAAATATTTCATTATCATTAAATGATAATGAAATTTTTTTCGTTGTCATTAGTGACAACTAATGGTAATGAAATTTCAATGGTAATGAAAAATTCCCATGTATGATGTAGACCTATGCCAAAGAAATATTTTTTATTACTTTTATGGATTTTCAGCAACCCCTAGTGGAAATATTTGGAATTAAATTTCAAAGATTGACATGCTGCCTGTCCCGAACAGGTTAAGATTTTTTTAAATTTTAATTTTATATTTTTTTTTTTTATTATTATTTATTTTTTTTATTCATCACACAATTTTTGAGACTAATTTAAACAAAAAAATTTTTTTTCTTAAACTTTGCTGTGAGAAAAATGTGTGTGGACACTTTGAAAAACAGCTCACAAATGAACCCTATCAAAGCCTGCTATATGAAATTATACACAGGAATTGCGGAACTGTAATGCTACTGAGTAAAATAATTCGTTATAAAAAAAATTAAATATAACGGGAGTTATAGGCACATAATAACAAAGTTGCCTGTAGGCAACGTTAGGACTGAAAGGGTCAAAGTGATACCGGTGACTTGTAGTTCTCTGTGATTACTGAACGACATTATTTTTGTTTTGTTTTTGAATAACATTTTTCAATAGTTATATGCAATTTTTGCTTTTAAATTATAGTTGTATATTTTCCTTTGCCATTCTTAAAAACAAATCATTTTGAAAAAATCATCAACGATAAATGTATCACTACTTGGTCAAAAGAAGCTTACAGTTTTACGCTATCAATATGTGAAAGCGCCACCAGATTGAGCGTTTAGTGATTAGGTCGTTCATCATATAGTTTTAAAACTGTTGTAGAACTGTTGACTATCAAACTGTTTCTGCTGCCCGTACCAATGACAAGCTAATATTTAGACATCCATTCCATAGAAGTGGTCTATACTAAACAACATATTTATACACACAGAAAAATCATCGGTTGGAAATTCTATATTTCAGTTATTGAATATCTATTTCAGTTTTGTGTGTGTTAGTTATGTAACACTGTGGAACAAATTCAGGTTAGCAAAAGTTAGGTTGATTCTGAAAGTGAGGGGTGAAAATAGAGGCTAAATTAGAAGACCCGTATCGCGGCGTTTGTTTATGTTAGTTCGAATTTTTTTTTAATCGACCTTCGAACTTTGCAGTCAAATGCCGATTTTCAGCATATTTAGGTAGTTCACAAGGGTGTGCTATTTGTTGTATCGTTGTATCGTCCTAACAAAAAACAGAGTTGTTAGAATTTAAATTGAAAAAATACAACATTTAAGAATAGCATGATACAACATTTTTATGTATGTTTAGTGTCCTATGTTTGAGTGTGCTAACAGATAGAAAACCAAATAGAAAATCGTTGTTGAAGACAAATAAAAATTTTAACTACTCTGTTTTTTGTTAGGACGATACAACAAATAGCACACCCCTTCTGAACTACCTAATTGTTTATATGGATTTTTGGCTATAACTCGTCGACTAATTGATATTTTTTAAATCTGTAAAAGCCAAATTATTGCTAGAGACCTATGCAACAATTAAAATTTTTTAAAAAATTGATTTAGAAAATTTTTGTGGTGCTTATGAAGCAAAATGTTAGATAAATTATTTTTTTTTCATGCTTTTTGAAAATATTTTCCACAAAACTAAGTCTTTTTTGCTTTCTGTTTCAAAAAAATATAATTTTGAAATGTTAGTTAGGAAAAGTTTTAAGTAAAAAAATTAAATAAATTAAATCAATGATTTGGCCAGTTGCCGTTTAGCAGGCGGCTGTGGATCAACATCACTGCTCTCTCTAATATCTTGGTCATCGTCATCATCATCAGAAAGGTCGTTAATTTCGTCCAACAGATATTCTGGAATTTCATCTTTGTCTTCCCCTTCTTCCTCTTTTTCCTCGTCTTCCTCTTCTTCAAAGGTGTTTTTATACCACCAACAAATTCAGCGAGTATTGCATGTGGAGATTTCTTTCCTCTGTATCTGAAACGAAAATAGTTTTCAATCGTTAACATGTTTAAATTGTGCACTCTGACAAAGATATTAGAAAAATTTAGGAATTCAATATGTGCACACTCTATAGTTACCTTATTTCAAATGGAAGCGCAGTTTGGTGATAACGTTCGCCTTGCTCATCAGATTCAGTTGGCAACTGTTGAGCGAGTTGATGAAGAGATGAATTTTGTACGACATATTAACCCCAATTTCATCGAAAGCTGCCAACATGTTTACAACAGATTGCCTGTAGTTGTCTTTGCGTTCCCTTCCTGAATTTTGGCGTTACTTAGTCTTGGGCAAATGTCTTTTATAAGCGGTTGAATACTGCTGGTCTTTTTGCGATACATTTCAAAATTTTCATTTCAGGAACAAGACTTTCGTATAGCCTATTGTGTTTAGGCCATTTCCGTCAAATGCGACTATTCCAGTTATGCTGTTTGTACTGGTTTCTTCCTTTAATACCTTCTGCGTATCGTGAATCCCAATCGCACAAAAAACACACATTTTGGACGCCCAGATGCTGTTAAGCCTGTAATCAATGAAACTATTTTGAGGTCGCAGCAAATGCGCCACTGGTGTTCGTTATATTTGACTACTTCCAGAATGTGTTTCAAATTATCGAAATTTTCACTAGTGTCAGTGCTATACGCAATCGGAACAGAAGGCATTCTATTTGTCTTGTGCAAAAGCACAACTTTTAAGCTGATTAGTGAACTATCGATGAATAAACGCCAATCATCTTTTTTATAGGTTAACCCTATCGTCTCCATTAACTTTTCAATATCGTTGCAATAAGCGAAATTTGTTGCATCATTCACATTGAAGAACTTTTCTAACTCTTTTTGGCGTTTTCGATATGATGTTTCTTTGGTACCTTTCGCCAGCAAATTATTTCCTTTCAAAAATGAAGCCAGTAGTTCTGATTTTTTCTGAGTCAAACACAAATTTGCAAGAATTCCATCCAATTGGTTTTGTGTGACTAGGATTGGGTCCTTTGATGTTTCAGAGGATGTACCTTCACCAGGGTCGTATTCTGAGAAGAAATCCATGGATGTAGCAGCGGCGGTTTTAGTACTGATATCTGTTGGAAGATCAATACTTCGATATTTTATTCTTTGCTTTTCTTCTATTCAAAGATTTATGGTAGTTGATACATCTATAGCAATTTTCTTCTTGATGCGGGCTGTTGTCTAACCACATCATCGGTATACCAAAAGGCATAGCCTTCTACTTTCCACTTTTCCATTGCATAAGAGTTGAATAGCAATTAAAGCAAACTTTTTTAGGGGCATAGTTTACGTCAGTGATAAACTCTTGCGGGAAATATTGTTTATAGGCTTCCAAAAAAAATCATCGCATTGCCACAATTTTCATCGCTTGCTATGAAACGTCCACAAACATTACAATAATGGTCTATTTTACATTTTGGTTCCGACATTTTTAATACAATATATATTATACAATGTTTTTTTTGTTATTTTTATGAAACCGATGCACTTAACTTAAATCACTCACAAAATGAAATAAGTTTCAAAAAAATTAATAGCGAACTTTATCACGACCGAGCGAAAATTAAAAGACATCAGCTTCGGCTGAGTTCCGAGTCTTAACTGAATCTTTATTTTTGAAATTAGTTCGCTTGTACGAAATAAAAAAAAATCGCTGCCTGTACGGTGGTTGAAAACAAAAAAGTTATTTTGTTGGTATAAAAACACCTTTGACGAAGAGAAAGACGAGGAAAAAGAGGAAGAAGGGGAAGACAAAGAAGAAACTGAGAAGCATATTATAGATCAAACAGAAAGCAAAACGACTTAGTTTTGTGGAAAATATTTTCAAAAAGCATGAAAAAAAAATAATTTTTCCAACATTTTGCTTTATAAGCACCACAAAAATTTTATAAATCAATTTTTTAAAAAATTTTAATTGTTGCATAGGTCTCTAGCAATAATTTGGCTTTTATAGATTTAAAAAATATCAATTAGTCGACGAGTTATAGCCGAAAAACCATATAAACAATATGCTAAAAATCGGCATTTGACTGCAAAGTTCGAAGGTCGATTAAAAAAAAATTCGAACTAACATAAACAAACGCCGCGATACTGGTCTTCTAATTTAGCCTCTATTTTCACCCCTTACTCTCAGAATCGACCTCACTTTTGCTAACCTGAATTTGTTCCACAGTGTAATCAGAAATGATATTCGGTTCTTATATAACTTAAAATATATCCAAAACGATAGAATTGTTCAGTAAGAATTTTTTGGGTATCCATTCAAATTTTAAATTTAAAATATGGTTAGTAAAACTTTCTGTAGATTATACAACTGAAGATTATACTATAAAATAGTCATAGTTCCCAATATTTGGTGGTTGTAACCAGAGTAGGAAAATAAACTCTAACGAACCATACTTTTAGGGTTGCGTACCACACATCGCGAACACAGTACACAAGCATATTGGTTGGGTAGAAAACACATACGCTATTCTCTCCAATTAGTGTTTGTGTTTGTACACACAACCCGAATTCGGTACGCTACGGGGTGTGAATATGTGTTGAAAGTTCAGTACATATTCCTAGCGTTTGCGTTCATCAGATAATCTTAGTGTACCGCATTCGGTTTGTGTACAAACATACAACAGCTAAAAAAAAGATACGGTATGTGTTCCTTAGCCGTACCCTACCCTACATGTTGTGTACAGTTTATTTTCCTACTGTGGTTGTAACAATACATGTATTTTTACGAACGATTATTGGATTGTTTACCATTGTTGTCAAAACTATTATTATAAAATTAAAAAAATTTAAGAATCATTCCAAAGGGAATCGGGGCACTTATCGGAAAAGGTCTCTGGATTTGGACAAAATTCTGTTTGTAGATCCGCATGAATATCACAAAATTTACTGGTTTTAAATTTTTGTAAAATTTTACTTGATTTTTTTCAGAAAATTTTTTAAAAATACATGATGTTCAAATGATTACAACTTTTGAACGCGTTATCCGATTGTTAGTAATACCTAGTAATGCTCATATAATCTACTTTCAAAATAAATTGCAAAAATAAATTGTTGAATGCAAAAAGGATAATACAATTTGAAAAATATCCTTAATTTGCAAATATCTCAAAAAACCCATCTATAATTTTCTTTAAATTATTAAAGCAGATAGCTTAATATTTCAGCTACAGACTGTGCAAATTTCAAATTGGAACGCCAATGGGTTCAAAAGAAAAAAGCTATTTTTTAACAAAGTTTTTTGAATTTTCACAAATAAACATAACACTACATGACAAAATCTTGACTTTTAAAAATTAATAGAGCTCTGACCATCTATTCTCTATATTTTGGACATGCTGATTACAATGGCGTACTTTATTTTTCGATCTAAGGTATACATTTTCCGTGAAATGCCTTTAAAGTTTAGCGGTTTTCCAGCGGTTTTTTTAGTTTTTTATATACAAAAATTTTCAAATGCAATTAATATAAATTTTTTGTGGTGAAATGTAGGCACAGGACCTGTATTCATATTTTGGCTTAAAATCTGATGCATAAAATTTGATATTAAGACCACTGTTCGCGTTTTATATGGATTTTTACGGGTTTTTAAGGTTTTAGCCAATTGAATCGCTGAAACCAAAATCGGCCTTAATAAATGATATTGCTTAGTAAAGAAGCAATTAAAAGGAAAAATTTCAACAAAAAAAAATGTGTTCATCTGTAGCGGCCTATACGTTAAAATCGCGACGTTTGAAAAATTTTATATGGCAGCTTAGCTTTCCAAGTTGTCCCCAAAGTCCAACTTTTAGTATAATATGGGGTGACCTCTAAAAACTATTCTTGCAAAATTTCAAGCAAAACAGTTTCCATTTGCAAAAGTTATCGCAATAAATACATTTTTTACTAAGTGTCTTTAGTACGATCCCAGCAAAATCTTTCATTACCAAATAAGTGGTTATATAATAGAAATTCAATATTTTTCACAAATTTACTGAAAAAAATCAACTTAAAACAGCGATAGAACGCGTACCAAAATGAATTTGGAAAAAAAAATTTTACGTTTAATATCGTGACACTTAGCAGAATGTATGTACCAAGTTTTGTAAAAATCGAAAAGGGTCATGTCCAAAATCTTCCATTTTTTGTACCCATTTTTTATGGAATGATACTTAAATTAAAAATAAATATCTACAGAACATTGAAAGAAGAAAAATATTATCAGTGAGTACAGATTTCCATATACCATGAAAATAATTTTGACGAAATGTTTTTTCCAGCCCTATTTTACAAAATTTGTGTGATGAATAATAAATACCCAAGTAAAAAAAATGATATGGATCCATATGAAGTTATATTTAATTATATATAATCTTTTATGTAATTAGATATAATTATATCCGAAAAATGAGAACATCTTATTGTACCTTATTGTATCGAATTGTATACAATTGTATACAATTTGGTACAATTTGATACAATTCGATACAATTGTATCCGAATTTTGTCCTCATCCAATTACATCAAATTATATCTTTTTGTATAAAATTATATAAAATGTTATAAAAGTGGACATAGTTTGATACAATTATATCTAAAAATTGACCTTATACTTTAGATCATATTATATATGACCACATCTAACAATATACAAAAATTATTTTTTTAAATAAAAAAGATATGCAATATCTGGAGATCAGACCTGGGGGATTTCAATTACAATTGCAAATAAATGTAATTGAAATTAAAAAAAAAACTCAATTACATTTCATGTAACTGTAATTTAAAATTTTCAATTACAAGTAATTGTAATTGAAAGTGATTTCAATTACAAATTTCAATTACACTTAGAATTAAAGTGTTTGTTGTTAAAATTTTGTAGAAAAAACTGACTGGGATAAGTTGGATAGGCGTGGATAAGTATAAAAAGAATACGTCATGTTGGGGTGACCCCTCACTTGTGCTTTTTGTCATTATTTCTTTTTCGAAAAAATGTAATTGTAATTGACATTTTTTCAATTACAATTATGTGTAATGTATAATTGAAAATTTTCAATTACAAATTACTTGTAATTGTTTTTTTCTTGAATTACAATTACAAATAATATGTAATTGTAATTGAATTTTTTTCAATTACAATTATATGTAATTGTGTAATTGTATGTGTAATCAATTTCCAAATATAATGATTAACCCAAAGGTCTGCTGAAGATCCTATAATTTCGATAAATCTTCCATTACTTTTATCCAGATTTACCATGACAGTGCATTAAACATGCCCGGTGAAAAATGTCCATATATTAACATTTATGGTTCAACCATATATGTATGGATTCGAAAAAAGAGGTAACACCTAAGTATATGTTCATATATGGACATATATGAACATATAGATTTATTAAATATATGCGAATTAGGGTTTGGGATTTCCCGGACTTTTTTATTTCCCGGGAAACGGGAATGAAAAAATTTGATTCCCGGGATTCCCGGGAATTCCGGTAAATATTTTTGATTGTTAATGAAAACCACCTATATAAGTTATTTTTGTTAAAAAAAACACTATTTCAGTACAAATTCAGTCTGTGTAGTGAGAATTCAAAGTAAAAAATATCAGAATGTTGAACATTTGATTTCACATAAATTACTCGCAGCACTGCCAAATGAATTGCATGATTCCAGCAGAATAAATCTCCTATTGTTAGAAATATTGCTCGATATTTCTTTTATCATGATATCTTTTACATGATTGTAGTAATTTAATATAATGTTCTTTACATCGGTTTCATTTTTTTGCAATGCCAGGTTTTTATTATAAAAACTTTCTCGAATAAACGAAGATCTAGTTATGGTGCGGATTGACTGCGGCTAATTTGGATACCATTTCAGGAAATGTTTGCCCTACCATAAAACATTTAATGCCTATTCAGCTTACACTTTTTTCTTCGGGTACTTTGCTAATTTTAGCTGAAACGTTATTCTTGTTGGTGTTTTCTTCAAGAGAAGTTGCATGACCATCAATTTTTTTTTTTTGTGAACGAAATTCAGATGTCGGATAACCAAATTTAGATACCACCGTTAACCATTAGTCTTTTCTTTTCACATTTATTAATGAAAACGTTACTTACAAAATCATTGACCCCTAATATAAAGGAGTATTTTAAATTTAAAGTCGACTTTATTTTTAATCAAACGGTTTTGTTCATTTTGTGTATGAAAACCTTACAAAAATATTTATATTTTCAAATATTTTGATTGGTTGAAAATTAATTAACCAATCAGAATGCTCCAAAACCACCCAATATTTTAACTAAAATCGACTTTACCTAAATTATACATTTGAAAAATTTAGATAGTGAGGGCGATTATTTGTAAGAAACAAAGCTTTTTTTCATATTCCTTTTAAATATTTTACCAAGTTTTTAGGTTTTACTACTTAAATTTTGAATAAATTATGCGAAAAATCTTTATTAGTTGAAATGCTCTTAATTACTTGGCAAAGATTTTATTTATGTGTCAAATAAATTTATTCCATTTTAAAAGATTTTAACAATGACATTTTTGTTTTGGTATTTAAAATGTTTTTTATGACTAAAATTAAAAAATCCTATTCGAAACAAAAACAATTAAAAAAATTTAATATTTTTAAAATTTCCCGTTTTCCCGGGAAAAATATATTATTTTCCCGGGAATTCCCGACAAACTTTTCCCGGGATTTCCCGGGAATTCCCACCCGGGAATTCCCGAACCCCAAACCCTAATGCGAATACATGCGAACGTTGCTGTCCTTTATTATAAGGTTGTACGATAGATATAAATTTATGTATGACATTCAAATTAGGCGCTACATATGTATGTTCCTTTTTTTATTCATGTCATTTAATATATTATTACCCCGGTGAAAAATGTTCGTATATGTTCATATATGGTTTGCACATATATGAAGAAATTCAAAAAATGAGGTAACACCTAAGTATATGTTCATATATGGACATATATGAACAAATACATTTATTAAATATATGCGAATACATGCGAACGTTGCTGTCCTTTATTATAAGGTTGTACGATAGATAGATATAAATTTATGTATGACATTCAAATTAGGCGCTACATATGTTCCTTTTTTTATTCATGGCATTAAATATAATTCCATATTTATCCAAATATGAGTTCCTTTTACATATATGGAAAAATATATTCTTCGAAATATGTTCATATACAAGTCCCTTTTGCATAAATTGAATAACATATACTTTCATATTTGTCCATATATGAGTGCCATTTCCATATAAGAAATAACAGATGCTTCCATATATGTCTGTATATGAAATTTTTTCCATATATGGAATCACATATACTTCCATATATGTTCATATAAAATCCATATATGTTCATAAAAAATCCATATTTGTTCATATGTGTCCATACATAAACCATATATGAACATATTTGAGCGTATATGAACATTTTTCATCGGGTACATATTTATCCAAATATGAGTTCCTTTTACATATATGGAAAAATGTATTCTTCGAAATATGTTCATATACAAGTCCCTTTTGCATAAATTGAATAACATATACTTTCATATTTGTCCATATATGAGTGCCATTTCCATACATGAAATAACAGATGCTTCCATATATGTCTGTATATGAAATTTTTTCTATATATGGAATCACATATACTTCCATATATGTTCATATAAAATCCATATATGTTCATAAAAAATCCATATTTGTTCATATGTGTCCATACATAAACCATATATGAACATGTTTGAGCGTATATGGGCATTTTTCACCGGGTGAACAAAATTTTCTTTATTTTTAGTTATTTTAAAATAAAGTTAACAAGACTGAAATTTGAAAGTTAATAGGATTATGTTATACAACCAAGATATGGGTTATATCAAAAAATGTGATAAAAACCGTGTAACCACCGAATTTCTCATGCATATATTACATTTGAGTTACATATTTCGATATATATCAGTGCATTGTCACCTGTTTTGCAAAATTTATAACAATCTGACCAATTTTTGGTTAATACATAAACCCCTCAATTCATAAATGCTATGTAAAGTTATAGCAGGTTTACAAAACGTCATTTTCATACAAAATTTGTTAAATAAACCTCCTATAATTTTACAAAGCGTTTATGAATTTAGGGGAAAATTTGTAACCAATTTTATAGGCCAAATGTAAACTCCGTAACAAGTAACTCATAAGGTTTTTTAACTTTAATAGCTTATTATTTAATAACCAATAAAGCTAAACACTAACTGCATAATTTTTATGAAGAGGAAAAGTGCCGTTTTTAATAAAAATATCACGACTTCAACTCTGTAACGATTTTTCGTCATAACTTTTGATAAAAATGCATATACCAGAATTTTGGAATTATCTATTATTTATATTGCGAAAAGTATAATGTTATTTATACTCAAATGATCGTTGGACTGTAAGTAATCATCCAGTATAACAGACTTGAAGCTTTTCTACAGCATGTAACATTCTCGAGATGAAAAAGGATGTCTTTAATAAGATTTGAAAAAATGTTGTAAACTCCGTTCCTAATTTTTACACCAAACTATTTAACGAGTAAGAAAAACAATGTCACATTTGGATTCACCTTGTAGGCATCATGCGATTTTGTTTCGGAAAAAAATTTCTGACAAAGCGTTTCTGAAAGAAAACGAAAAAAGTAACCAAATGTAAACTCCGTAACTGTAAACTCCGTAACCACAATTGTTTGCATCAGATTTCATTCAAATAAATGTAGATAAATGTTTAAAATATATTAAAATAACCATAAACAGAGGTGATTCAACTAATATTTATGCGTCAAAAGACGATTCAACTAATAATTTTGCGTCAAATCAAAAAAAAGTTATCAGTTTTTTACCCTAAGCTGCTGGAGCGAAAACGATTGATTTTGCATTTCATTGGTTTTGAATCGATATTTCGAGTCATTACTGACATTAGTTTGACAAATTAAATTTGTTTCACACAATTTAAGAATTTTTTGATCGTGAAATGTTGTTTAATATATTATTTTGTAACTGCGCAACCGCTGTTTGGATTTTAAAAAATTTTATATTTTTGAAAAGCATTTAAATTTTTTTTCGCGGAATGAATTGTATTTTTATTCGCGAAACCGCCAATTTGATAAACACAAATTATATATCATTGGAAAGCAAGTTGAAAACCCAAATACGAAAAACTAATAAATTGAAGAAAATTCGTACCCAATTTTTTTTGTTATATCTTTTGCGTGCAGAAATGTAAACTCCGTTACAACAAAAAAAAAAAAAATTAAAATTGTGCAAAAAAAGTTATTGCGACAACTTGTAGAAGAGATATTTTGCAATTAGGTTTATAATGACTAAATTTACTGATTCCATTAAGAAAAACCCGAAATATTAACACTTTTTGCTTCTCACAAATTTGGCCCAAAAATTTATCACATTTTTTGATTTCATCCATATAAGAAAAATAGTAAAATATTACAAAATAGTAAAAATTACTAAAAATATAAGATGCAAAAAATAAACTCACACACAAATCATGCACGGGTTACATATTCGTATTCACGCTCACGCACGAATCAAGTACGAATTATATATTCTCAGACTCACGCACGAATCACTTGAGTATAGTAATTATTACTCACGATCACGTGTGAATAACGTGACTCACGAACATTTCTAGTCACGCGCCAATCCCTAGTAATTACTAAATCTACAACTAGTTCAAAATCATTGTTAACATAGAACCACATATAATATAATACGGTTTTATACAGGGTTTATAAAAACTGCTGACAGCATCCAAAAATATCCAATATTTGATAATTTTCATGAAAGATATCTAAAAATAGTAAACACGTTGTGATATTTAACAACATGCTAGCTAATATCAACAGAAATAAATATCTAGCATATATAAATTTTTTGATTTATAGCGGCTATCGAAAAATATCCAAAGCTTGGTTATTAAACAATATGCTAGATAAAAATAGCTGTCTGTGTACGATATATACGAAAATGATATTTCTGTTGTATTGTAACTTTTAGCAGCTTTCTTGCTTGTGTGTACAACAAACGATATTTATTTTATATAAATATCTAAAAATATCTTGTTGATTTTGCTGCTATTAGCAGCATAGATGCCAACTTTTTCATAGCAAAAAGCGCAAGAAAGTTACGAAAAAGGGTAAAAACGCGTAAATTTCTATTTAAAAACGGGTAGAAAAGCACTAAATAATTTTTAGGGCCTTTAAAAATAATTTTTCAGGTCTTACATGCACTGAGAGATATATCTGCATTATATTAATGGATTTTTGCATGAAACCAATGAAGTTTCACTGGAATTCGTCCAATGAAACTTTTCAGTGAATTAATGGACTTTTTCATAAAATGTTATGAAAAATCTAATTTTATAATTATTCAAAATTATTCGATTTTTAAAAACTTAGGGTCTTGTTTTATAGTTAGAAGAAAAAATAATTTTTCTCTTAAATATAAAAATTTTAGAAAAAATTCGTTCCTATTTTTGACTATACAAAAACTGGCCCCAAAATTTTTCCTATAGCTAGGATTTTGCTAAATTTGTGTTAAAAGTGATACGTGTATAACGGAAACTTTTTGCATTTGGTAAATCAAAAACACTACACATAGCGCCAAAAGCAATATTTGGCATTTAACATACAACTTTTCCTTGATATTTTAACGTGTCGTTATTATGGAAATAAAAGCAACTGTTGACATATTTCTTGATATTGCTATAAAAACAATACACGTAAAAAAGCGCAAAACGCGCTAAATAAATTTTGAAAATGCACCAATTTAGTGCTCTTTGCAGTTACGCGTTAGATCAATATTTTTCGCGTTTTGGCACATCAAAAAGCACTAGATTTAGCGCGAAAAGCACTAAGTTGGCATCCCTGATTAGCAGTGAAAATATTCTTGCATTGTTATATATATCTATCTTGTGAGTATTGGTTTTTGGTGGTTGGATATTTATTTTATACAAATATCTAAAAATATCTTGTTGATTTTGCTGCTATTAGCTACGAAAATATTCTTGCATATCTAGCTGGTGCGTATTGTCTTTCGGTGGTTGGATTTTTTTTAGGCATTTGTATAAAAGTATTAATTTTTAGTCTAAATAATGCTGCTATTGAAATGAATTTTAAGTGTGCGTGAATATATCAATAAAAAAACAAGAGGACTTTAATCATTTTTATTCAAACAAACATACGTGATCAATATTATTGATCAATGTTTTTAAAATCAAGCAATTAGAACAAAGTATTTAAAAATAAAATGGTGTGGTTGGTTGATTTTTGAAAAATTTATCAATAATAGCTGTGTTTTCGACTAAAAAGTGCATAAAAAAGCGTTGAAGGCGAAAACTAACACATTACTTTTCGTATGCACGTTAACTTTCAACACGGATAATTATCAACGTTGAAAACTCAACATTTATACAGTTTCACATCTAACGTAACTTATTCGCGTTACATCCTAAAAACTTTTGGTGACGAACGTTCGATTATAACGGAACAATTATAAACATTACCTGTTTACAATTTTTTTGTAACGTAGATTTGCTTTAAATACTTAACGTTGATAGGCATGAGACAAAATACAGCTAATATTTAACGTGTATGCCCTACTTTAGAAATTAGATTTGCATTTAAAAATTAATAGAAATAATAAAAAAAAAGTAATAAAAAATCCTTTATAATTATTATAATTATAATTATTTATATACTTAATAAAAAAATAATTTTTTGATAAATTTTATTTAAAACTAGTACGACTAAAGCCTCGGCAAGTTGTGAAAAATCACATTTTTCAACTAAATTTTTGAACGTGGGAGCAAATTAAGTTTTTGTTAAGTTCAGAGTCAATATATTTCTACACTAAGGGAATTATGGCGGTAAAATTAACTGCCATTTCATTTAATTTTGAATGCCATTACAGTTCCGAGTAAAATAGCCCATACATAAGATCGCTGCGCCCAAGAAATTAGCTATTTGTTAACAAAAACTATTTCTGGTGCACCTAAAGTAGGGCTATATTTTGTCTCTTGGCTAAGTTTTATGGAAGTAGTAAATAGAAAGTTTGGAGTTTTGTTTTCATATGTGTAAAAAAATAATTTATAAAAAGTTTCGCGAAAAGCTCAATAAAGGTGTTTTGTTGCTCTCCTCCTTAAAAATTTTACCTGTTTTCTTAGGTTTAGCGACGATATAGTCTATTTGTTGTTATCTTATAATGTTGCCATGAATAGCCATATATAATTATATATGTATGCACAGCGCATAGTTCGGGGACATAGCCAAAAAAGTGCCCAAACTATGCGGTATATTAGTCAAAAATGTCTTCAAACTATTCGCAAGACCTAGGAAGAATTTGAGGACAGTCAACAAACTAACCAAATGTCTCCGGACCGGAGAAAACTGTTCCCGTAGCATGCGCTGTGAAAACACTCAAACAAAAAAGTCTGTAATGGCTACTGCTAATTTTAGCAACACATGTCTGCAGATCTGTAGTACAACAAAATTAGTAGAAAAAATTAGTAGTCGCTACTAAATTTTAGCAAAATTGTTGTAAACTGCAATTCAAAATCGATTTCCTGGAATCAGTTAAAAAACTTACTAATTATCAATAATTTTAGTACAATGAAATTGGTATAAATAATTAGTTGCAGCTACGAAATTTCAGTAAATTGTTGTAAACTGTAATTTAAAATCAATCTGTTGAAATTACCAAAAAAGTGCACTAAAAAATAAACAAACTCTAAAATCTAAAAAAAAAATTAATAAAAAAAAATACTTTTTTTCTTTCGATTGTAACAAGCGTATAATTACTTCATCGTACTTGAAATTTGGAGTCAAAATTGCAAACGGTTCTCCAGTTATTACGTTTTTATACGTTATTTCCAGACTAAGAAGATATCAATACCCACGTAAAAAAAATGTTATGGGGCCATATGAAGTTATATTTAATTATATATAATCTTTTATGTAATTAGATATAATTATATCCGAAAAATGAGAACATCTTATTGTATCATATTGTATCGAATTGTATACAATTGTATACAATTTGGTACAATTTGATACAATTTTATGCAATTCGATACAATTGTATCCGAAATTTGTCCTCATCCAATTACATCAAATTATATCTTAGTTTAGTTTATTTATTTCCATTCCAGTACAACAAGAATTAATCTTATAATTATAGTACAGGAATTTTAAGTGCTAAAATTTTGATTTTAAAAAGTTATAGTCACATTAATAATAGTAATAAAATAATTAATATAAATAATCAAATAAATAATTAAAAATAAAAAAATAATTAATTAAAACAAAAACATATTGCAAAAATTAAAGAAACATTAATTCTAAAAATGAAATTGAATTGAAATTAAAATCGAGCATAGTGTTCAAACAGAAATTTTTTAAAACTCAAAGCGTTGCTGTTTAGCTGTTGAGTTTGAGGGAGCATGTTCCAAAGACTTACGGAATTTATGAAGAATTGCCATTTAGATACGACGTAGCGATGACTTGGTGGAATTAGCTTATTTCCTCTGTTTGTTCCGATGCCAAAACGGAGTTTCTCATAGAGATAATGGGGCTTTTTTGTGTAAACGATTTTGTGTAAGAATAAGAGCACTCTAATCTTCATAAGACACCCCAAAAATGCTTTTAGAGTAGAACGACGTTCTCCTGGCTCTTCTTAACCCGAAAACGTATCTTACTACACTGTTAAATACAACTTTTAACTTCCCCATACTTATGGTGTCACAATGAGAAAAAAGTTTACAACCGTACAAAATGCCAGGAATAAGGTAAACTTTGGCTAAAAGCAATCTTATTTTCAAAGGGGTATAAGATTGAGTTAACCAAAGTGATCTTAGTTTCATATATGTCTGTCCAACTATGGCGTTGATATGATTTGACCATGTAACGTGCTATATCCCTTTGACAAATCATCTGTTTGATGGCAGATGTAAACCAAGGTTTGTTCTTTACTGTGGTAGTTCTGGTTTTTACTGGTACAGATTCTTCATATAGTCGTAATAGGTTGTCTTGCAGGAAACACATTTGGTCATCAACGGATGCCATGTAGTAAATACTGTTCCAATCAACCAGAGAGAAATTAAAATAAAGCAACTCATAATTTATGCCCCCGAAATCACGATAAGTGGAGGTTGTATTTTCATGCTGAATCTGAAAATCATAAGCCAAGAAAATCAAGTCATGTTTTGAAAAACATGAAGCTGATATTTGATCATACAATAGCACATTTGAAATATCACTCACAAAAAAAAGGTCCAGTAGAGTGTTAACAGTGGAGGAAAAATGTGTAGGGTTAGACTGATGAGTAGGCTCAAAACCAAGTGATAACATACTGTCAGTTAAAACTGTTTCAGTCATGATGTTAGAATTAAAATCTCCTGAAATAACCACATCACTATAGCCATCACTTAATGTTTCCAATTTATCAATAAATCTTGAAAGACAAGTGTTCTTGTTAGGTCTGTACACGCAACCAAGTAATAGTTTTCTTTGATTAGAAGTGATTTCAACGAATATATATCTAAATATATACCTATCTAAATTATCAGATTTGCAGCAAAACTTACTTATCAAATGATTGCGAACAAAAATGGCCACTCCACCACCTTTACGGGCTCTGTTATTTTCATCTCTTAAAGTTCTATCAGCTATAAAAGCTCTGTAACCACCTAAGTTGATTAAATTATCGGTAGTTGATTCAGTTAGCCAGGTCTCAGAGACGCAAACTATATCAATATTAGAATTTTCGAAAATTATCCTGAACCCGTCGATTTTATTATTCAGGCTTTGTGCGTTTATATGACAAATAGTTAGACCCTTTTTTTGTTTAGCTAGAATTCTCACCATATTCATCGTAACGTCATTAGATCTCCCTCTAATTGTAGTAATATTATCCATAATCAAATGGTTTTAAAAAAAAATACAACCCTAACAACAACGCAAGGAAAAGGTTTTTTACATAAGTTATAAAAAAAGAAAGTTAAGCAAAATACTAATGAAATAGTGTCTAATATGCATGTACTCGATTCTAAAAAATCATGAAAAATTTCAAATAAAATTTTAAAAAATATTACAAATATAATATAATAATAAATTTTAATCTTTGTGATGTTAGATGGAAGAATGTTGAACTTCTTCAGTAGCAGGAAATAACAGCTTCAAATTGGCCTGCTCATCAATGCGGATTACCTGGCTATCGGCAAATTTTTTCACGTACACTAATCCACGCAAAGAAAAGGCACTGTGAATAAGTCTATTATGTTTCATACGCACCGCTTCTCGCAAAATGAAATAATTTTTTATTGTGAGAGCTTCATTTACGAAAAATTTATGATTAGAATTAAATCCGACATGATTTAAACAAAAATAAAAGTCTTTATGTGTTTTTTTAAAACTTGCAAGGGATTTTAAAAAGAAATTTTTGTCATAAGGCGACCACATTTTAACGATGATCTCGGCATCCCTTGAATCCATTTTGTTTCTATTGTTTTGATTTTTTAATCGATATATAGATTTAATGCCGGTACTGAAACATCGATAATGGAGCATATTTTACTAAAAATATCGATTAAATCTTCTTTTTCCTCAAATGGGATCCCATTTATACGCAAATCGCACGCCACTGTCCTATTTTCGTGTCGCTTTAATTGTGTTTGCAGAGATTTAATTTCATTTTTCATGTTTGAAACATCCAACGAGGAAGTTTCTAATTTAGTAAGTCTTTCAGTAACGTTATTAAGGTTATTGATAATTTCATTTTTTTGTGCTAAATTTTCGTTCATAACTGTCTCCAGTTTAGCAACTCTCTCCCCGACCGATTCTAAGAGTGTATCAACGTTGGCTTTCATTAAGTTGAAACTCTTATCAAATTCACTTAAGAATTCTTCTTTGTATTGGTTGAATTTATTTATTATCATAGTCTCTAGCATGTTAGTGAGTTTATCGAATCTTTTATCCATAATAGTAATGAATTTAAGAGGCGATTCAGTATTAGTTAGGCGCGGAGTTTTACACGCGTTACCAAGCAAAGAGTTATGTAAAACTTCTCTTAAACGTTTTTGCGCGGGGGCCGGGGTGTTATTATTTTCGTGGGTATTATTATGTTTTGTTCAGTGTTGCCATTTCAGTGCTTTTCGGGTATTTTTTGGTGCTTTTTTCCTTCCCGTACCCGGTGATTTTTTACAAATACCCGTTTAAAAAAAGCGGGTATTTACAGTGCTTTTTCAGATTTCTGGCAGTGCTTTTAGTGCTTTTTGTACAGTTTATATTTTTGGTATTTGTTCTCGTTTTTTTCAATTTTTCTTCAATTTTCTGTCAAAGTTGAAAAAATTATACGAACTATACAAAAAATACAGTTTTTCATAATGTTTGTAGTACAATTTTAAATAGCAATATCGTTATATTTCAAATTGAAAATTTTGAAATATTAATGTGGTGCTTTTTTACCCCTTTTTGGTTATTTTTTGAACACTTTTTACACAATTTTAGAAAGCTAAAATGTGTTTTTAAATTCTTGACTTAAATTTTTCAAAAAATTAATATCGGGCTTTTTTACCCCATTTTTGCTAAGTTTTTACCCTTTTTACCCGTTTTCACAATACTCACGGTGCTTTCCTGCCTTCAAGAGTTGGCAACACTGGTTTTGTTGCTACTTCTATAGCATCGGTTTCTTGTGTTGTCTCAAATTCTTCAGTTGAGTTCATATTTGATTTTTTTGTAATTTTTTTGGTATATTTTTTGTTGTTTCTATAGTCTAACCATTGTTTCTTAGTCTAACCATTGCACGATCAGTTATTTTAAGAGTTTTTTATAATATTTATATTTTGTGTTTGTTTAGATTTTTTCAAATATTTATTACACAGCTCTTTTTTTCTATATGAGTGTTATCAACTGTTTAAAAATCTTTTAAATTATTTTTTAAACCCGATTTTGTTTTGAAAAATTTATTGTTGTTTTTTTTTTTTTAATTTATTATTATTAAAACAATTGCACTAGATTGCATTAGGCAAAATTATTGTTTAAATTTTAGTTTTGTTTAAATAAAATTTATAAAAACTAAGAGACATCAAGAAACACGTCCGTTCAATTTGAGAGTTGTTGTTGTTGCTGAATATCTTTAATATTCTTTCGCTTTTTTTATTAAAATACGTATGTATACAAAACAAATTATTAAAAATTAGGAGAATTAAGAGATCTAGAAATTTTTGTATTTTTTCAAACGAGCAAAATGTTTTCCCCCATAAGAGCTCCTAAAGAATTACAGTTTACAACAATTTACTGAAATTTAGTAGCTGCAACTAATTATTTATACCAATTTCATTGTACTAAAATTATTGATAATTAGTAAGTTTTTTAACTGATTTTAAGAAATCGATTTTAAATTGCAGTTTACAACAATTTTCCTAAAATTTAGTAGCGACTACTAATTTTTTCTACTAATTTTGTTGTACTACAGATCAGCAGACATGTGTTGCTAAAGATAGCAAAAAAATACCGCTGGGCTCAAAAGAGTTAAATTTCCCATAATAACAGCAAATTTTTCAGTAGCCATTACAGACTTTTTTGGTTGAGTGTATGCACTGCGCATGCTACGGGAACAGTTTTCTCCGGTCCGGAGACATTTGGTTAGTTTGGGGACTGTCCTCAAATTCTTCCTAATTTATATAATTATATATGGCTATATATATATATTTAGACTAAAAATTAATACTTTTATACAAATGCCAAAAAAAATCCAACCACCGAAAAACAATACGCACCAGCTAGATATGCAAGAATATTTTCGTAGCTAATAGCAGCAAAATCAACAAGATATTTATACCCTACACCACTATGTGGTCAGGGTATTATAAGTTTGTGCTGATGTTTGTAACACCAAAAAATATTGGTCGTAGACCCACCTTATAGTATACCGATCGGTTCAGAATTTTTTTTTATTTCGATTTAACGATGTCCGTCTGTCCGTCCGTCCGTCTGTCTGTCTGTCCATGCAATCTTGTGCGCACTCTACAGGTCGCAACTATTAAGATATTTTGATGAAATTTGGTACGCAGACCTATGTTGGCCCAAGGACGAACAAGTTTGATTTTTTTGAACATCGGTCCATGTTTAGACCTAGTGCCCATATAAGGGTCCTACCAAAATTATACTGTTTATATGCTGCAGGTCGTAAGTGTTAAGATATTTTGATGAAATTTGGTACACAGACCTATATTGGCCCAATAATGCAGCCTATTGATTTTGGTGAACATCGGTCCATGTTTAGACCTAGTGCCCATATAAGGGTCCTACCAAAATTATACTGTTTATACGCTGCAGGTCGTAAATATTAAGATATTTTGACGAAATTTGGTACACAGACCTATATTGGCCCAATAACGCAGCCTATTGATTTTGGTGAACATCGGTCCATGTTTAGACCTAGTGCCCATATAAGGGTCCTACCAAAATTATACTGTTTATATGCTGCAGGTCGTAAATATTAAGATATTTTGATGAAATTTGGTACACAGACCTATATTGGCCCAATAATGCAGCCTATTGATTTTGGTGAACATCGGTCCATGTTTAGACCTAGTGCCCATATAAGGGTCCTATCAAAATTACACTGTTTATACGCTGCAGGTCGTAAATATTAAGATATTTTGATGAAATTTGGTACACAGACCTAGATTGGGCCAATAACGCAGCCTATTGATTTTGGTGAACATCGGTCCATGTTTAGACCTAGTGCCCATATAAGGGTCCTACCAAAATTATAATGTTTATACGCTGCAGGTCGCAAATATTAAGATATTTTGATGAAATTTGATACACAGACCTATATTGGCCCAATAACGCAGCCTATTGATTTTGGTGAACATCGGTCTATATTTAGACCTAGTGCCCATATAAGGGTCCTACCAAAATTATACTGTTTATACGCTGCAGGTCGCAAATATTAAGATATTTTGATGAAATTTGGTACATAGACCTATGTTGGCCCAAGGACGAAGTCTATTGATTTTGGTGAACATCGGTCCATGGTTAGAACTAGTGCCCATATAAGGGTCCCCCCAAAATTATATTGTTTATACGCTACAGGTCGCAAATATTAAGCTATTTTGATTAAATTTGGTTCATAGACCTATGTTGGCCCAAGGACGAAGCCTATTGATTTTGGTGAACATCGGTCCATGTTTAGAACTAGTGCCCATATAAGGGTCCCCCCAAAATTGGCTTGGTTACAAACTGCAGGTCGCAAATATTAAGATATTTTAATGAAATTTGGTGCGCTGACTCACATTTTAACCCATTTGAATTTCGGATCCAAACAATACACCAGAGTGGTGTAGGGTATTGTATAGTCGGCATGCCCGACTTTAACCTTTTTACTCGTTTTAGATAGATATATCTGGCAATGCAAGATATTTTTAAACAGATATATCTAGCAATTAGGGATGCCGAACGGAACTGGTTTTTACAAATCCCGGGATTCGGGATTTTGAAAATTTAAATCCCGGGATGCCGGGATTTTTCGGGATCCCGGGATTTATCGGGATCTTTCGGGGTTTCGGGATTTTTTTGTTATTAAAAATAAATAGCTGAAATAAACCCTAAAAATTAAAATAATTTATTATAAATCTCCTTATTATTTCTTGTAGTATCAGTAATCCACGCTGCAGAGTGGAGTGTGTAAAATAGAGATAGCATAATACAAAAAATATGTAAGTGCAAAAAGAAAGGAACAAAATCCACTCAGAGTGCAGTACTACAGCATTGTGTATCTTGCTTCAAACAGAAACTACACTGATAGAAATAAGTATGTAAAAATAGCATAAAAAGCTACTAAAAATTAAAAAAAGGTTCCGCGATTAAAACTACTGAAATCAGCAGAACTTGTTTGCTAAATAATTGTTAAATTTTCGAAATATAAGAAATATACTTAGGAGTTAAATTTAAGCAAATTGCAAATTACACTTTACCTCTGAAGAAACTACAAATTTTTAGTTATATTTGGCTAAAATTAATTGAATGGAAATACAAACTACTCTGCTGAAATCATCAGAAATACTTAGTGACTATTAGTTTTTTTTTAAATCAACTAACATAAAATATAAAGCACATACCTTCCCAAGAAACAATTTGTTCCGTTTACGCACCGTTTCCGCTCCGTCATAAACGGAATCCAACTCCGTATACGTACCGTTTTCTGGATCCGTATACGGACCAGAAAACGGATCATAAGGAACATCGAAACTGATTCGAATCCGTTGAAAATCCGTCAATTACGGACCGTTTACGGACCGGTATGTCGTGTTAAAAACGGACAAGTCCGTTTAAAGTCTGTCAATGACGGACCGTTTACGGACCGTTTTGTCATGTAAAAAACGGACTAGTCCGCTGAAAGTCCGTCCATGCCGGACCGTTTCCGGACCGTTATGCCGTGTAATAACGGAGTATTTTCTTGTCCGTATCCGACCGATTTTTCAACAAAAATAGACCATATGTTTATTATTTTCAATACAAAGTACTTTTTTTTCTTTTTTATAAATTCATTAATAATTATTATTTATAATTACAATATTTGGCACATCCAGCTCGGTTTACCTATCTATCCAGCACTTAGGGACCCGGAGTAAAATCCAAAATCTATATGGAAAAGAGACAATAAATTAGTTATGGTTTCATTGACTGTGTACACGATGCAAATTCTCACATGTTATACACAAAACATTGTGAAACATTAAGTTTCATAAATCTTATCTTGTTACTTGATGTTGTTTGATTAATGGTGTGATAGAAAGAATTCCCTCTATTGCATATTCTCCATATATTCCCACTATAATAATATGTTCACCGACTTTACAAAAATATATTTTTTTATTTTGTAAACAAACCGATGAAATCCGTATTTAAGGGTACGGAAACGGATACACCAATACGAAGTTAAACCGTATTGTGTTCGAAAATCCATTTATACGGTCCGGTAATGTTCCGTATACGTACAAGCATTGACGGATACGTACATTACGGACTGTTAACGTGCCGTAAAAGCCGGCTTCATGAATCCGCACGTGCCGGAGAGTCCGTAAAAATGTTTCTTGGGTTAGTTTATTTCAGAAAGGCAGATTGTTAGATTTTTCTAATTTAACAAAAATTTGCACGAAGTTATGATTTTAGCAAATCATCAACAAAATAAATAAAAACATGTCCGTTAGAATATTAAATAAAGCTGAATTAAGATTTTCAAAAGTTTCGAAGCTGAATAAAAGTTTTTAAATTATTAAGGTTTTTATACAGATTTATTTAATGTGTAATCTATTTTAATCTATTATTTATGACTGGGAAAAATTTGATCTTTATTAACATTTAATAAGATATTAGATTTGTGTGATTTAGGTCGAATATAACAATAAAAACAAATACAAAAAGAGATAAAATATGCCAAATAATGAAATCGGAAATCCCGTGATATTTTCAATACTAATCTCGGGATTTCGGGATTTGTAAATCCCGAAAATCCCGGGATCGGTATCCCTACTAGCAATGCAAGATATTTTTAAACAGATATATCTAGCAATGCAAGAATATTTTCGCTGCTAATAGCAGCAAAATCAACAAGATATTTTTAGATATTTACATAAAATCTGCTAAAAATATACAACACAACAGAAATATCATTTTCGTATATATCGTACACAGACAGCTATTTTTATCTAGCATATTGTTTAATATCCAAGCGTTGGATATTTTTACGATAGCTGCTAGAAATTAATGAAGTGATATTTGCTAGATATTTATCAATGGCTAAAAATATACAACACAACAGAAATATCACTTTCGTATATATCGTATACAGACAGCTATTTTTATCTAGCGTGTTGTTTAATACCCGAGTAAAAAAGTTTTAATATAATCATATATTATTTTATGTAATTGCATATAGTAACTTATAGTTACATATGGCCACATATGCTTTTAAATTCAAGCATATATACTTTTATATAGTCATATATTAGATATTTTTTCCTCAAAGGTTTTAATATGGAGATATATGTGATTTTATATTATTACATACTGGCCTACATATATATGTATGTGCTATATATAAGTACATAAAGTAACATATAAAATATATAATTGCATATACGTTTATATATAATTTAGTATGACACTATACATAATAATATAAAACTACCCGGTGAAAAATGTCCATATATGAACATTTATGGTTCAACCATATATGTATGGATCCGAAAAATGAGGTAACACCTAAGTATATGTTCATATATGGACATATATGAACATATACATTTATTAAATATATGCGAATACATGCGAACGTTGCTGTCCTTTATTATAAGGTTGTACGATAGATATAAATTTATTTATGACATTTAAATTAGGCGCTACATATGTTCCTTTTTTTATTCATGGCATTTAATATAATTCCATATTTATACAAATATGAGTTCCTTTTACATATATGGAAATATGTATTCTTCGAAATAAGTTCATATACAAGTCCCTTTTGCATAAATTGAATAACATATACTTTCATATTTGTCTATATATGAGTGCCATTTCCATATATGAAATAACAGATGCTTCCATATATGTCTGTATATGAAATTTTTTCCATATATGGAATCACATATACTTCCATATATGTTCATATAAAATCCATATATGTTCATAAAAAATCCATATTTGTTCATATGTGTCCATACATAAACCATATATGAACATGTTTGAGCGTATATGAGCATTTTTCACCGGGTATGTGTATTTTATAATTTGTGTTAGTTATGATTATATATTGACGATTATGAACCCATATGTAACTTATAACGTTCTTTATAAAAACATCTATAATTATACATCATTCCACATAGGCAATTTTTTCAAAGTGATTTTATATAAAAATATATAAGGTCCATATAAAACCGTATTATATTATATTTGGTTCCATGTTATCAATGATTTTGAACTAGTTTTAGATTTAGTAATAAAATGTTCGTGAGTCACATTATTCACACGTGATCGTGAGTAATAATTACTATACTTAAGTGATTCGTGCGTGAGCGTGAGTAAGAATAACCCGTGTATGATTCGTGTGTGAGTTTATACTTTGCATCATATGTTTTTAGTAATTTTTACTGTTCTGCGTGAGAATTTTCTGATCGTAAGTTTTTAATACAGTCATGTGTGCTGAGTAAGAAACGAAATGCTCGTGCGTGAATAATTTCTTTTTGTTTAGGAGCATGAGTCAAAAAAGGTTACGCACCCATAACATTAACAACACTGAAGCTTTAATACGAAATTCTCTATACTATAACGTACACTTGATTGATTTCTTATATCTTGGTTGTTTATCATAATCCTATTAACTTTAAAATTTCAGTGTTGTTAACTTTATTTTAAAATTACTAAATTAAAAGAAAAAAGTTTTTCATGTTTATTGCACTGTCATGATATATCTGGATAAAAGTAATGGAAGATTTATCGAAATTATAAGATCTCCAGCAGACCTGGGGTTAATCATTACATTTTGTAATTAATTAGATATGCAATTACAAAATTACATGTAATTGTAATTGAAAAAAAAAACTCATCTACAATTACATATTATTTGTAATTGCAATTCAAAAAAGAATGATTACAATTACAAGTAATTGAAAATTTTTTATTATTTAAAAAAATAATTTTTGTATATTGTTTGATATGGTCCTATATAATATGATAAAAAGTATAAGGTTAATATTTAGATATAATTGTATCAGACTATGTCCATTTTTATAACATTTTATATAATTTTATACAAAAAGATATAATTTGATGTAATTGGATGAAGACAAAATTCGGATACAATTGTATCGAATTGCATAAAATTGTATCAAATTGTACCAAATTGTATAAAAAAACTGATATATGATAGATATTAAACTCTGGTTTCATATGGACCTTATATATCTATATATCTAAAATTCTCGTTTTTATATAAAATCAATTTGAAAAAATTCCTTATGTGGGATAATATATAATTACAGATGATTTTATAAAGAACGTTATATTCCCAGCAAAAACAGACATTACCGAGTAATTAAGCGAGTAAGCGAACAAAGGGTTTCACTACTTACCAGGCTATTTACTTGCAACATTACTTTTGTTCGCGATGTCCAAAAATTCATGGGTGGTCATTACCCTCTCGCTTACAAAAAAAGTGCGAATAATGAGTTACCTATAGTGAAATAATAAGTACTTACTCACAAAGAGAGAATAAGTGGTTACTCAGAAGTTAGGAAATAAGTGGTTACCCTACATTGTAAAATAGTTGGTCATATTGGCAAAAAAAAAACTTTTTACCTTGGAAAATTTCCTATTTAGTTCAAAACAAATTTATAAATAAAATATTAATATAAAAAAGACTTAATCAGTACTTATATAATAAATTACCAGTAAGTGATTACTTTGCACGAATATATAAGTAATTCTATAACTTATTATCGGTAAGTCATTATTTTGTATTTTAAAGTAATGCAAAAGGTAATGACCTATCATTACTTGGTAATCCGTATGGTAATGACCTGTCATTACCATGTTTTTGCTGGGTTGTTATATCCCAGCAAAATCTTTCATTACCAAATAAGTGGTTATATAATAGAAATTCAATTCAGTCTAAACTCATTATTTTTGTTTGGCGTGGTCGTTTTTATAAGTAGTCACGCTTACCCGCTCGCTTACGAAAAAATGAGAAATAAGTAGTTATGAGATTTTGAATAATAAGTGGTTACACACATGCTTACAAAAAGTTTAATTATAAGTGGTTATCCGATTGCTTACTTGATTCTTAAAAATAATGAGTTAGGTAAATACTATTAGCCTAAGGAAATACATTCAGAAAAATTTAAGTTTTCTCTAGTGTGTAATTTTAGGACTCGTCATAAAAATTTAAACATAAAACATATTTACATATAATAAAAAAATTTAACTGTGTAAAAAGTACTTATTTAAACTAATACGAGTGAGTCATTATTTTATATTTAGAAACAATGAATACAATAGGCCGTTATTAGGAAGTCATTATTTTAAATTACAAAATAATGCAAAAGGTAATGATATATCATTTTTGGTAATGCAGATAGTAATGAGGTGTCATTACCAATATTTTGCTGGGATATTAAAGAAATCATGCAATATTGCAGATATGGAACCATATTAAGTTATAAATGGGTTTCCGAGTAAAAAAAATCATATATAATCATATATGGCATATATTACAATATATAATTATAGATGTCGTTATGTATATCCATATATAATTATATATGACGTTTTTTCACAAAATTTTTCCTTATATTATGCCATATATTATTTCATCTAATTTTTAATACAGTTCCAGATATGATAATATATGATACTATATATAGTGCCATATATATTTATATAATAATAATATATTTATATAATAGTATATATTATATATATTATATTATTATATAATAGTAATATATTACTATATATGGTGCCATTTAAACCATATATTATCATATATGGGACCTCATGAACAACATTTTTAATACAGTTTCAGATATAATAATATATGCTACTATATATGGTGCAATATATATTGATATATGGTATCATTTAAACAATATATTACCATATGTGGTGACATTTAAACCATACATTATGATATATGGTGCCATTTCAACAACATTTTTAATACAGTTCCAGATATGATAATATATGCCATATACTTTGATATATCGTATCATTTAAACAACCCGAATAAAAATAGTTACATATAGTCATATATGTGATTAAGTTATATCTGTATAAATATACAGTTTCATCCGAAGAATGGCCCGATATATTTTTATCAATTGTTTGTCAATTTTTATCTAAATGTATCAGTTTAGATCAGACCTGATTAAATTATGTGTTAATCAGATGAAATTGTATCAGATTTTTGACCTGATACAATTTTATCGTTTTGATCGTAATTTGTTCAATTTTATATAAATAAAATATAATTGTATCCGACATTGACCTTATGCAATTGTATCAAAGTTTTAAACTGATATCAGGTCAAAATTGGGATATAATTAGAAATTTATTAATTCAGTTCGAGGCCAATTTCCTTATTATGAATTAACATAATAAGTATTTTTTTTCAAAAACTGCTATTTTTCTTGGGATATAACTATATAATTTTGTATACAAATATATCTATTTGGACCTAAACTGATACCATGTGATATAAACCAATAAAATTGTATCAGGTCAAAAATCAGATACAATTTCATGTGATTAACACATAATTTAATCAGGTCAGATCTAAACTGATGCAATTAGATAATAACTGATAAACAACTGATACAATTTTATCGGGCCATTTTTCGGATCAAATGGTACATGGATGACTCTAAGTTATATATTACCATATAAAGCTCCATATTATTTTTTTTAATAGGGAACATACCATATATGGTGCCATTTAAACAGTATATTGTCATATATGGTGCCATTTAAACAATATATGGTCATAAATGGTAACTCAACTACAATATTAACTGTATTTCAGAAGCTATTAATTGCATTTCACAAATTTTAAATGTATTTCAGAAATTATGTAATGTATTTCAGAAATTATTAATTGTATTTCAGAAATAATCAAATCTATTTCAAAACTTGTTGATTGTTTATCATAGTTAATAGAGAAAAATTTCTAAATTACATTTCATAATTTCTGAAATACAATTGATAATTTCTGAAATACAGTTTGATAATTTCGGAAATACAATTAATAATTTCTGAAACAGAATTGATAAAACTGAACTTCAATTGACTAGTTCTGAAATACAATTCATAAATCTGAAAAATAATTGATAAGTTCTGAAATACAATTGATAAAACTGAAATTCAATTGATTATTTCTGAAATACAATTAATAAATCTTAAAAACAATTAATACAATTGAAATGGTGTAGAGCGTTAAAAAGATGTAAATAAAATTATTTTATTCAAAGATTTCAATTTAATAAAAAAATAAATATACAATTTTATAAAAAAATTTATAGAAAAAAAATTTTAATTTTATAAAAATAAATTCAATATGTAAAAAAAATGCATATCGAACTTGAGACCTTCTGAGTTTAAAACTTATTTTAACAAAATATTGTAATTTTTATAAAATCAGTGCTCTGCCAGTGTATTATTTTTTGAACAGTTGGCAATATATGTCTGGGATCTTATTTAATCCAAAATAAATGGAGATCTTACGTAGTACAAAATATAATGCGGCATCTAATTTTATCTGTCATTTTTATGGATAGTTTTAGATGTCAATCCCCAAATATATTGCTGTTTCTAATTCTATCTGCCATTTTAATACCTAAATAAATTGCTGGATCTAATTCGATCTGCAATTTATAGGAAAAATTAAGATTTTACCAAATCACTAAATATATCACTGGATTCAATTCGATCTGCAACTTATTGAAAAAGTTAAGATCTTACGCAATCCCGAAATATATTACTGGATCTAATTTCATCTGTTATTTTTTATATAAATTTAGATCTTAGGTAATCCCCAAATATAATCCTCGATGTTATTCGATCTGCCGTTTTCTAGATAAAGTTAGATACAACTTAATCCTAAAATATATATGTGACCTTCTCCGAGAAAAGGTGTGTGAAAATTAAGTTTTGAGAAGAACGCATTTAAAATTTAATAACGCATTATCACTTCAAACACACCTTCAGTTGGGAGATGCGATTTCGTATGGTTAGGTGCCTCAACTCATTTCATCTTATTCTACACCCTTTTATGTACCAGAATCCACTCTTAAGTCCAAACCCGGTTTTTGACACACTAGGTCCTTTTTCTCGGAGAAGGTCAGATATACCTAGATCTACTTTTTCATTTTTCTGATAAAGTTACATCCAAGTTTATCCCTAAATATATTACTGGATGTAATTCGATCTGTCATTTTTCGTATCAAATTAGATCTAAGTTCATCCACAAATATATAGCTGGATCTAATTAGATCTACCATTTTTCGGATCAAATTAGGTCTTACTAAATCCCAAAATATATTGCTGGATCTAATTTGATCTACCAATTTTCTATTCAATTTATATCCAGGTTTATCCCCAAATATATTGCTGGATCTAATTGGATCTGCAATTTTTCGGATAAATTTAGATCTAAATTAATCCACAAATATATTGCTGGATCTAATTTGATCTGCCATTTTTCAGATCAATTTATATCTAAGTTTATCCACAAATATATTGCTGGATCTAATTCGATGTGCCATTTTTCGGATCAAATTAGATCTAAGTTTATCCCCAAATATATTGCTAGATCTAATTCGATCTGCCACTTTTTCGGATCAAATTAGATCTAAGTTTATCCACAAATATATTGCTGGATCTAATTCGATCTGCCAAAATTGAGATCAAATTAGATATAAGTTTATCCACAAATATATAGCTGGATCTAATTGGATCCGCCATTTTTCGGATCAAATTAGATCTAAAAATATCCCCAAATATATAGCTGGATCCGCCAATTTTCGGATCAAAATTGGTCTAGGTTTATCCCCAAAGATATCATTGGAAATCCCAATTTTGAGATATAACTTGATCTTAGTTTATCCCCATATATACAATGGGATCTAATACGATATGATTGGATACACCCAATTTTGAGATCTAATTGGATCAGCTAGATATTACAGCAGATCTTAAACAATATCAAATTGGATATGATTAGATATTGCGCGAGATCAATTTTTTTTACTCGGTTTCTTATTCGTCAATATATAATCATATCTAACACAAATTATGAAATATTTCTTATATGGCTCCACATATAGTTTTATATTATAATGTATAGTGTCATACTAAATTATATATAAATGTATATGTAATTATATCTGTAATATGTTACTTTTTGTACTTATATATAGCTCATGCAATTATATGTAGGCCAGTATGTAATAATATAAAATCACATATGTCTCCATATTAAAACCTTTGAGGAAAAAATATCTAACATATGACTATATAAAAGTATATCTGCTTGAATTTAAAAGCATATGTGGCCATATGTAACTATAAGTTACTATATGCAATTACATAAAATAATATATGATTATATCAAAACTTTTTTACTCGGGCAGTTAATTTTGATATCAGCATTCAACGGAACTTTTGGATTAACAATAGTCATATCAAAATACTTTAAGTAAATAGGTGTTTTAATCCAAGTAGGTACACTCATAAAAAAAAGTTAGTACAAAAGTCTGTTAAACGCGCTCTGATTCTATTTAACTAATTTTCCTGTTATTTTGTCTTAAAATTTAGGATTGAACTAATATTTTTTGTAAATCTAATTTAGCATTACAACTACTTTCAGCGGAATTTGAACTAACTTTGCATGCTAATTTTTAGTAATTTGTGTTTCTTAACTTTACAAATTTTTCAGCTAATTTAAACCACAATTATTTTCTAATTATTATATTTTTGTGTCTCTGCTATCAATATCACATAGAGATGGCGCTATATTTTAATTTTTTTTATTATAAGATCGTAAAATATTTTGTATCTCGAAAACTAAGCGAGATAGAGCAAAATGGACAAAAATTCATCACTACCCAGTGTAGAAAATCATTACCAGATATGTGGTTATGTAACTACATACTTGGTAATGGTAACAACTTACTTTTGTTATTACATTTCTTATTACCTTTATATGGCGATGTCGCGAAAAATAATGAGTTGTCGTTACACACCGGCTTACGAAAAATCAAAAAATATATCGTTACCTATGTTCTTACCAGTACTGACAAAAATAATGAGTCTAAAAATAGATTTTCAAAAAAATTAATTATATAAAAAAAAATATTTTTTATTGTATTTTTTTTGTAAATAAAATTTGCTGGTGCGGGAATCGAACCTGGGTCAACAGATTGCCAGTCAACAGCTCTACCATCTGAGCTATATCGACATGTAATATTTAATAGATAAAAACATACCCAGCAAAAATATGGTAATGACAGGTCATTACCATACGTATTACCAAGTAATGATAGGTCATTACCTTTTGCATTACTTTAAAATACAAAATAATGACTTACCGATAATAAGTTATAGAAGTACTTATATGTACGTGCAAAGTAATCACTTACTGGTAATTGATTAAATAAGTACTGATTAAGTATTTTTTTATATTAAAATTTTATTTATAAATTTGTTTTGAACTAAATAGGAAATTTTCCAAGGTAAAAAGTTTTTTTGCCAATATGACCAACTATTTTACAATGTAGGGTAACCACTTATTTCCTAACTTCTGAGTAACCAATTATTCTATCTTTGTGAGTAACTACTTATTCTTTCACTATGGGTAACTCATTATTCGCACTTTTTTTGTAAGCGAGAGGGTAATGACCACCCATGAATTTTTGGACATCGCGAACAAAAGTAATGTTGCGAGTAAATAGCCTGGTAAGTAGTGAAACCCTTTGCGTGCTACTTACTCTGTTAATTACTCGGTAATGTCTGTTTTTGCTGGGTAATTGACCTGCTGCACACAAGTAAGCTTACTCGCCAACATACAAAAAATCAAAAAATATGTGGTTACATATATCCTTACCAGTGTTTAAAAAATATTGAGTCTAAAAATAGATATCAAAAAAATCTAAAAAATTATTTTCTATATGAAATAATGATAAAAATAAGTCATTATCAGTAACTCATTATTATATGTTTTAAAATAATGCAGAAGGTAAGTGGGTGTCATTACTGGTACTACTCCAAAATATAATGATATGTCATTACCGTTTCTACGCTGGGTATGTACCTATAAAGTAAGTAAGCCCGTCTAGGGTCAGATCCCGGAAGTCGAAATTTTAAGCGACATTTTAACAGAAATTTGTAGTTAAATCAGGTAAAATTTCTGCTGAATTCAGCTCAAATTTCCTAGCTAATTTAACTAAAATTGTTCGTATATTTAGCAGCATGTAAAATTTAGCTTACCTAAATTTAGCAGACCATGATTTTTAACTTCATTGAAAATTCTGATGGCGCAAATTCAGGTACTATTTCCTGTTATTTTAGCAGAATTTTGAACTATTTGTACGGGCTTTTTTTATGAGTGTAAGAACAGGAAGCCCCAATCTGCTGCATTTATTTATAGTCCCCCTGATTATGTAAGGCGTTGGCGTATTTAGTAAAAACGCCTCCATACAAATCGAATTTTGCAAAATTAACAAAAAGTGAAATTTTCCTGGCGCACAATTTTAGAAAAATAAATATCTTACTTGACTGTTAAATATTGCAAAAATATTTGTTATGATGACTTTACTGTAAAAATGCCTAAAAACTACTACGCCTATGCATAATCAGGCAGAGTAAAAAGTCCACAGACCAATTCATTTATATACAGTGCTGTGCAATATAATAGGCACATTAAAATTTTTTATAATTTTATTCTCGTTGCCTTTATTTTTAAAGATCAAAATGGTGGATAAATTGACCCTAAAATGCGAGGAGATTGTTCAGAAAATGGTGCAGAATTTTAACGTGACGTCTGTTTTTGTATTTTGTCACTTGTTTGAAGTAGGCGTGGCTTTTAATGAAAAATAAGCGATATCGACCTTCTATCAAATTACATAATAAAAATTTAGCGAGTACTGATCAATTCTGTAAAAACTGTATATTTTTGGAAGTCCTATAATATTTCCTTAAGTCTTACATTATTTTTTTCTACAAATGGTCGCCAGACTTAAACTGGCAGTACCTTAAACATGACTAAATTTTTCTTTGTTTTTAGCGATTTCAAAATAAAGTTAACAACACTGAAATTTAAACACGGAATGCTTTATACTATAACGTAAAACAAGCTTGGCTGATTCGTTATATCGCGTTAAGTGTAGAATAAGGCCATTCACTTTAAAGTTTTAGTGTTGTTAACTCTATTTTAAAATCGCTAAAAACAAAGGAAAATCTGGTCATGTTTAAGGCGCTGTCATTTTAAGTCTGGGGACCGTTTGTGGATAAAGATAATGCAAGATTTAAGGAAATTTTATAGAATTTACAATAATATACAGTTTGTATATATCCGGTCAGTGCTCGCAAAATTTTACTATGTAATTTGATAGAAAATCGATATCGCTTATTTTTCATTAAAAGCCACGCCTACTTAAAACAAATTACAAAATAAAAAAACAGACATTACGTTAAAATTCTGCACCAATTTCTGAATAATCTCCTCGCATTTTTGGGTGAATTTATCCACTATTTTGATCTTTAAAAATAAAGACAACGAGAATAAAATTAGAAAAAATTTGAATGTGCCTATTATATTGCACAGCAGTGTACATAGGTTGATTTTCTTTGAATGTAGATTACAAAAATGGTAAAAGGTCTGTATGATTTTAAGCATACCCTGCTGAAAAATATTTACGAACTGCTAAAAGACTTATATATTACTATTGTTACCGTAGGAGGGGAGAATTAAATCTCAATGACGTATCACCGTATTTCTAAGGGACAGATTCTGCGGCAGTATATTATCTGTTAGAATTTCCATTAGGAACACGATAGTCTTTAAGATCTGTAAATTTTTCCAGTAATAACTTTGCATTTTTAGTGCTACTTTTTGTCGGTAGAAAAATCCACAAATTATTTCAAACAACCTACCCAGCAGTATTTTTCTATCTCATAAAATCCCCATTATTTTCCAATTTCTTCTTTAGAAATTTGATAACCCTTTATGAGAACATCCTTCAGGTTTAAAAGTCTATTATCTTAAAAACTTTTTATTTCGTTGCTTTTTTAAAAAATTTTATTTTTGTTTTATTTAAATTATATTATATTTTTTATTTAAATAAATACAAATTTTAAAAAATAAATGAAATGTTTTAATTGGAAACAGTGTAAATTTAGTTGCAAAAACCGAAATATTTTTAGTTAGAGTTATTACTCACAACTGAAAATATACAGTGTCATACCCGAATCATTCAATAATGCCGACCCAATGCAACATTAAATATGGTCATAAAACTAAATCTAAAATGATAATAGTTGTTGTAACCGCCACAATTCGATTGGCAACAAATTCGGTTATCATAACGAATCTGTTTTCTGGGTGTACTAAAAATACGACTCTAAAATTATTAAGTATGTATTTCTAGCTATTGAGTACTAAGAAAAATAGTCGGTTTTGAGTTACTCAATACATTTACAACTCTAGTTGCAAACTTGACTTAAGATTATCAATTTTTAATTTGCGTTAGTAACACTGTTTACTTAACGACAACATATATTTTATCGTAAAAAGTATTTTTAAAATAATACCGTTACATACCGGTATAGACGCTTCGATTACGGTAATAAAGATACCGCTACGAATGAAATAAGTACCATTGCCAATACCTAATCAATAGGGTTTGGGATTTCCCGGACTTTTTTATTTCCCGGGAAACGGGAATGAAAAAATTTGATTTTTAAATATTTTTAAACAAAATTGTTAATGAAAACCACCTATATAAGTAATTTTTGTTAAAAAAAAAACACTATTTCAGTACAAATGCAGTCTGTGTAGTGAGAATTCAAAGTAAAAAATATCAGAATGTTGAACATTAGATTTCACATAAATTACTCGCAGCACTGCCAAATGAATTGCATGACTCCAGCAGAAAGCACCTACTACTGGACTGTCGGAAACAAACCGTTTCATCACACTTGGCCCATTAGATATGGTGGCCACAATGTTATTTTCCAAAGACAAATAAAACTCTTGTAGTCTTATTTCCACAATTCTTCTTAGTTCATCAGCATTACATCTTCCTGATATATAAACCAACCCCAGGTTATAAAATGATTTTTTTTTCCGTTTATACATATGTTCAAATATCTCTTTTGTGATATTCTTGTCCATTCATCTAAGATTTCTTTTATCATGATATATTTTACATGATTGTAGTAATTTAATATAATGTTCTTTACATCGGTTTAATTTTTTTGCAATGCCAGGTTTTTATTATAAAAACTTTCTCGAATAAACGAAGATCTAGTTATGGTGCGGATTGACTGCGGCTAATTTGGATACCATTTCAGGAAATGTTTGCCCTACCATAAAACCTCCCAGTGTAGAAACGGTAATGACATATCATTATTTTTTGGAGTACCAGTAATGACACCCACTTACCTTCTGCACTATTTTAAAACATATAATAATGAGTTACTGATAATAACTTATTTTTATCATTATTTCAAATAGAAAATAATTTTTTAGATTTTTTTGAAATCTATTTTTGGACTCAATATTTTTTAAACACTGGTAAGGATATATACACATATACAAATACATATTTTTTGTTTTTTTGTATGTTGGCGAGTAAGCTTACTTGTGTGCAGCAGGTCAATTATGTTTTTTTATATTAAATATTACATGTCGATATAGCACAGATGGTAGAGCAGTTGACTGGCAATCTGTAGACCCAGGTTCGATTCCCGCACCAGCAAATTTTATTTAAAAAAAAAAATACAATAAAAAATATTTTTTTTATATAATTTATTTTTTTGAAAATCTATTTTTAGACTCATTATTTTTGTCAGTACTGGTAAGCACATAGGTAACGATATATTTTTTGATTTTTCGTATGCTGGTGTGTACCGACAACTCATTATTTTTCGCGACATCGCCATATAAAGGTAATAAGAAATGTAATATCAAAAGTAACTAGTTACCATTACCAAGTATGTAGTTACATAACCACATATCTGGTAATGATTTTCTACACTGGGCTTTAATGGCTATTCAGCGTACACTTTTTTCTTCGGGTACTTTGCTAATTTTATCTGAAACGTTATGCTTGTTGTTGTTTTCTTCAAGAGAAGTTGCATGACCATCAATTTTTTTTTTTTTTTGTGAACCAAATTTAGATGTCGGATAACCAAATTTAAATACCACCGTTAACCATTATTCTTTTCTTTTCACATTTATTAATGAAAACGTTATTTATAAAATTATTGACCCTTAATATAAAGGAGTATTTTAAATTTAAAGTTGACTTTATTTTTAATCAAACGGTTTTGTTCATTTTGTGTATGAAAACCTTACAAAAATATTTATATTTTCAAATATTTCGATTGGTTGAAAATAAATTAACCACCCGAGTAAAAAAAATTGATCTCGCGCAATATCTAATTATATCCAATTTGATATTGTTTAAGATCTGCTGTAATATCTAGCTGATCCAATTAGATCTCAAAATTGGGTGTATCCAATCATATCGTATTAGATCCCATTGTATATATGGGGATAAACTAAGATCAAGTTATATCTCAAAATTGGGAGGTCCAGTGATATCTTTGGGGATAAACCTAGATCTATTTTGATCCGAAAATTGGCGGATCCAGCTATATATTTGCGGATATTTTTAGATCTAATTTGATCCGAAAAATGGCGGATCCAATTAGATCCAGCTATATATTTGGGGATAAACTTAGATCTAATTTGATCTCAATTTTGGCAGATCAAATTAGATCCGGCAGTATATTTGTGGATAAACGTATATCTAATTTGATCCGAAAAAGTGGCAGATCGAATTAGATCTAGCTATATATTTGGGGATAAACTTAGATCTAATTTGATCCGAAAAATGGCACATCGAATTAGATCCAGCAATATATTTGTGGATAAACTTAGATATAAATTGATCTGAAAAATGGCAGATCAAATTAGATCCAGCAATATATTTGGGGATAAACTTGGATCTAAATTTATCAGAAAAATGGCAGATCGAATTAGATCCAGCAATTTATTTCGGTATTAAAATGGCAGATCGAATTAGAAACAGCAATATATTTGGGGATTGACATTTAAAAGTATCCATAAAAATGACAGATAAAATTAGATGCCGCATTATATTTGGGTACTACGTAAGATCTCCATTTATTTGGGATTAAATAAGATCCCAGACATATATTGCCGACTGTTCAAAAAATAATAGACTGGCAGAGCACTGATTGTATAAAAATTACAATATTTTGTTAAAATAAGGTTTAAACTCAGAAGGTAACGAGTTCAATATGCATTTCTTTTACAAAATGAATTTCTTTTTATAAAATTAAAATTTTTTTTTCTATAAATTTTTTTATAAAATTATATATTTATTTTTTTATTAAATTGAAATCTTTGAATAAAATAATTTTATTTACATCTTTTTGACGCTCTACACCATTTCCAATTGTATTAATTGTTTTAAGATTTATCAATTGTATTTCAGAAATAATCAATTGAATTTCAGTTTTATCAATTGTGTTTCAGAACTCATCAATTATTTTTCACATTTATGAATTGTATTTCAGAACTAGTCAATTGAAGTTCAGTTTTATCAATTGTGTTTCAGAAATTATTAATTGTATTTCCGAAATTCACAACTGTATTTCAGAAATTATCAAACTGTATTTCAGAAATTATCAATCGTATTTCCGAAATTATGAAATGTATTTGAGAAATTTTTCTCTATTAGCTATGAAATTCTGAAATAGATTTCATTATTTCTGGACACAACTAAATAAATAAATAATTAAATTTGCGTAATATTGTAGTTTCTGAAGTGCAAATAATATTTTGTGATATACAATTAAAATTTTCTAAAATACATTTAATAATTTCTGGAATACCTTTTTTCCATGCTTATAAGTTAGCTCGAAATGCTTTTATCATTCATTTAATTTGTAGTTATCACACATCTATAACAAGTCTCGTTAGATTAGAGTGTAGAGGTCTTAGCTGACAATCTGGTGGACTGGGTTAAATTTCATGTTTTTAAAAGCAAATATTAAAAAAAGTTTTCTCAATTTTTTCAAAAATGTTTTTTGAAATCTATTTTTTTGCCAAGATAGTTAATGCAACGTTCTGCCAACGCATAACCGACCATCGCCAACGGTTTGCCAGCATTGTGCCGATTATATTTTTCTGTCTGGGATGTTAAACTTAAACCTATTGTATATTAACATTAATTAACACTATATTTTTATTTTTAGGAAATACATTTTTATTTTATTATAAGTTAACATTAAATTAAATTTTAGATAATGGCACCAATTTGTAGTTGTAATTATTATATATTAAATCGTATATTCATAAACATTCTATACAGTTAGACGAGGTTTATGGAACTATTTAACTTTATAAAGTGTTTATAAATTATAACTTAAATGTACATATATATATGTTAAATGTACGTGAACAAATTGTTGATATGGACCCACAAATTGTATCTCAACTGATATTGGAATTATTGTACCATTACCATACATCAATATATATTGAATGATATACATATATTACAATATATGACACTGTATTATAAATATTGTTAATGAAGTAACATATCTGATAATATTTTTTATAGCGCCATAGTTTTACATTATTCAAATTAAACCATATATAGATTTGTATTCCAAATGTTGTTGATGTGGTACCAAATTTGACCATATATTGTTTAAATTGTGCCATATATGACAATATATTGTTTAAATGATACCATATATGTCTATATATTAATATTGTTTAAATGACACCATATATCAATATATATGGGACTATATATGGTAGCATATATTATCATATCTGCATCTGTATTAAAAATGTCGTTCATTAGGTACCATATATGAGCATATATTGTTGAAATGGCACCATATATGACAATATATGGTTTAAATGGCACCATATATGGTAATATATTGCTTAAATAACACCATATATAAATATATATGGCACTATATATGGTAGCATATATTATCATATGTGGAACTGTATTAAAAATATTGTTTATGAGGTACCATATATGGGCATATATTGTTGAAATTGCACCATATATGATAATATATGGTTTAAATGGTACCATATATGATAATATATGGTTTGAATGGCACCTTATATGATAATATATGGTTTGAATGGCACCATATATGATAATATATAGCTTAAATAACACCATATATAAATATATATCGCACTATATATAGTACCATATATTATCATATCTGGAACTGAATTAAAGATTTTGTTTATGAGGTACCATATATGACCATATAATGTTTAAATGGCACCATATATGATAATATCTAGTTTAACTGTCACCATATATAATTATATATTGTTTAAATGATACCATATATAATTATATATTGCTAAAATGCTACCATATATATTAGGATATAGTTCTATATATAACTATATATGCAATAAGATCAACCATGTTATGTAATATATAATTATATATGCCATATGTAATATTATGAAGGCCGATATCTAATTAGATGAAATTATATATGGCATAATATAAGGAACATTTTTCGGAAAAAACGTCATATATAATTATATATGGATATACATAACCACATGTCTAATTATATATTGTAATATATGCCACATATGATTATATATAATTTTTTTTACTCGGGCAATCAGAATGCTCCAAAAATAAACCAAATCAAGGTATGCCACCCAATATTTTAACTAAAGTCGACTTTACCTAAATTATATATTTGACAAATTTAGATAGTAAGGGCGATTATTTGTAAGAAACAAAGCTTTGTTTTCATATTTCTTTTAAACATTTTACCAAGTTTTTAGGTTTTACTACTTAAATTTTGAATAAGTTATAATAAATGTGTCAAATAAATGTATTCCCTTTTAAAAGATTTTACCAATGACATTTTTGTTTTGGTATTTAAAATGTTTTTTTTGACTAAAATTAAAAAATCCTATTCGAAACAAAAACAATTTAAAAAATTTAATATTTTTAAAATTTCCCGTTTTCCCGGGAAAAATATATTATTTTCCCGGGAATTCCCGGCAAACTTTTCCCGGGATTTCCCCAAACCTACTAATCAATCAATAAATTTATACCAATGCCGATACCATTAGCTTCGGTTGCCAACTTTGATTTCAACAGATTTTTAAAATAAGTGGAAATTCACTATAATCTTAGCTGTATTTTCGTGTGGGGGTTATTACCATGTTTTTTATACTGTTTAACACATATTTTTTTTATATTCATACTGCAATTCTATTTGTATGTTTACTTAAAACCGCAAATTATAGTAAAATATAAACACCCGCTTATTTGCTTAACGATTTTTCGGTGTAATCGTTGTGATAGTTGTTGTTATTGTTATTGCAGTAATTGTTTCTGTTGTTGTGTTATAAATTCGGTTAATATACAGTGGTGGAAAATATAATAAAAACGATTCAAGTTTTTTCTAATTTTATTCTCGCTGCCTTTATTTTTAAAGATCAAAATAGTGGCTAAATTTGCATCGAAAGACAAGGATTTCGTAATATTTGGTTTTTATTTGTTCACTTGTTTTAAGTGGGCGTGGCTTTTAACGAAAAATTAGCGATATCGATCTTTTATCAAATTACATAGTAAAATTTAGAGAGTACTGATTGGTTCTGTATAAACTGTATAGTTTTGGGAATCCTATAAAATTTCCCTAAATCTACAAATAGTCGCCAGACTTAAAATGGCAAAACCTTAAACATGACCAAATTTTTCTTTGTTTTTTGTGATTTTAAAAGAAAGTTAACAAGACTAAAATTTTTAACATGAAATGCTTTTTACTATAACGTAAAAAAAATCTTGACTGATTTGTTATACTTATTGTGGTAAGAAAAGCATAAAACTATTCACTTTATTAAAATCTCTAAAATCAAAGAAAAATTTGGCCATATTTAAGGTACTTCCATTTTAAGTCTGGGGACTATTTGTAGATCAAAATAATGCAAGACTTAAAGAAATTTTATAGGATTTGCAAAAATATACAGATTGTACAGAACCGATCAGTACTCTTTAAATTTTACTATATAATTTGATAAAAGGTCAATATCGAACTTTTTCACCACTGTACATTAGACCGACTCACCTTATATGGACAGCAAAAAAGTAAAAAGTGCCAACCTCAAAATACACCTTGGTTTGTTTTATGATGATTCCCAAAATATTTCGGGTCTAGGAATGAGTTCTCACGAGCTGGACCATTTTTAAAATAGGTCTTTTTTTTAGTTTTTGTAAGGAATTTGCATCTTAGCTGACGAAAACGTACTCAATAGGGGTATCATATAAAAGGTTTTTTAGAGGCGCATCCAGCGGTATATATAACATGTTCAAGCATATCCTGACATGTCCTATTTTCAAGTCTATAAAAAAAAACAAATTTTTGACTCTTTTGTACAGAGATATTTGTGATTGAAATGTCAAACTTACATATCATAATCTATAGACGATTTAAGTGAACACGTGTTTCAGATTTTTTTGAAATTCGCGATTTTTCGCGTTTTATCAGAAATTCAATGTGGTGGAAAGAATATGTTCTAAATAGGGAAATATGGATACCAAAACTTTTCCTTTGACAAGTAAATCATTGCCAAGTGGATATAGTTTGGAATTTTGCAGGTTTCATACATTTTGCACGACGCTCTGGACCAAATTTTTTTTTAAATTTTTGATTTACTGCAATTTGCATTTGAATTCAGTATGTACCCTACGGGGAATGAGGAGTCAATTGGTCTCCAAGGACCTATTCCGTGACCGGTCAACCGAAGGCATATTACTAAATTAGTACAAATATGGACCAAAGAGAATGAATTTTCTGATTCGTTACTTTCACTGTTACTTTTAAAAAACTTGACCGATACCGAAATAAAAAATAAAATTCGCGGCATATTTTTTAAAATATTTTTTTATTTATTTTACTCTTTTATTTATTTTAAACTTTATTTTTTTACAATTTGCTTATTTTAGCTCTTATTTTAAATTTTTATAATTTTTTGCTAAAAAATTTTAAGTTTCGTATTTTCAACGTTTTTTAATATTAAAGCTGTTTTAGTTTTAACAATTGGTATTTCATTTAATTATCTTTTTAACTTAAGGGCAATTTTTAAAATTTTTATTTATATTATCAGAGTTTTTGAGGTAATTTTCTAATTTTTAATTGATTTTTTAATTTAATTATGGCCAACGCAAAAAACGAGTCAACTGCCATTAAAGGACCTATCCCGGGACCGGTCAATCGGGGGCATACTGAAGGCACTTCCACTATATTTGTGTGTGTGTTAGTGTTGTTTTCTTTTCCGTTTTTTTATTTGCTTGAAGTGTTTGTTTTTTCTTTTTTATTTGAACAGAAACGAAAAATATATAACTTTACCATCAGCCAGCCATTACTCACGCATAAGCAACATTGGCTCAGACAATAGACCCTACGGGGAAAGGGACCGGTCCCAGATGACACACATGATAGGTCCCAAGGGGGCGGAGACCAGTCGTTGATCGGTCTTTTTGTTTGAAAGAGACATATCACTTTAACATGGCGTTGTCATTGGAAATGACATATTGCCACAGTTTAGATACATTGTGGCAGTAAGGTGGTGTGTCTAAAAATAGCTTTTCAAATAATCTAATAAAAAATTAAGAATTAAAAATAATCTACTTGGCGTCGAAGTAGGGCTCGATAACACAACCTTCTGCTTGTAAGGCAAACGTTCTACCGTCTGAGCTAACGTTGCTTATGCGTGATGGCTGGCTGATGGTTAAGTTATATGTGTTTCGTTTCAGTTCAAATAAAAAAGAAAAAGAAAAAACAAACACACACACAGCAGATAAAAAAAACATGGAAAAGAAAAAAATAGAAAAGAAAAAAATAGAAAAGAAAACAACATTAACACACACACAAATATGGTGGAAGTGCCTTGAATATGCCCCCGATTGACCGGTCATGGGATAGGTCCCTTAATAGCAGTTGACTTGTTTTTTGCGTTGGCCGTAATTAAATGAAAAAATCAATTAAAAATTAGAAAATTACCTCAAAACCTCTGATAATATAAATAAAAATTTAATTCCCCTTAAGTTACAAAGAAAAGTTAAATGAAATACCAATTGTTAAAACTAAAACAGCTTTAACATTAAAAAAACGTTGAAAACACAAAACTTAAAATTTCTTAGCAAAACATTATAGAAATTTAAAATAAGAGCTAAAATAAGCAAATCGTGAAAAAATAAAGTTAAAAATAAATAAAAGAGTAAAATAAATAAAAAATATTTTTCAAGTCAAGTTATTTTAAAAGCAACAGTGAAAATAACGGGTCAGAAAATACTTAGAAAATTAATTAATTTTCTTTTGTTCATATTTGTACTAATTTAGTAATATGCCTTCGGTTGACCGGTCACGGGATAGGTCCTTGAAGGGCAATTGACTCCTCATTCCCCGTAGGGGAGCGTTGGCTTTACAAGCAGGAGGTTGTGTTATCGAGCCCTACTTCGACGCCAAGTAGATTATTTTTAATTCTTAATTTTTTATTAGTTTATTTGAAAAGCTATTTTTAGACACACCACCTTACTGTCACAAGGTGTCTAAACTGTGGAAATTGGTCATTTCCAATGACAACGCCATGTGAAAGTGATATGTCTCTTTCAAACAAAAAGACCGATAAACGACCGGTCTCCGCCCCCTTGGGACCTATCCTGCGTGTCATCTGGGACCGGTCCCTTTCCCCGTAGGGTCAGCCTATATTTAGACTTTTCTTAAAAAAATTAGAGACACGCGCATTTCGATAAAGTATTTTATTTAATAATAAACCTAAAAAAAATTTCATAAAATTTTTTTATTGAATTGGGGTAGCTCTAAATTTTTATCAAAATTTGGTCCAAAGTACCATGAAAAATTTATAAAATTCTAAACTATATCCACTCGGCGATGATTTAATTATCAAAAGAAAAGTTTTGGTATCCATATTGCCCTATTTAGAACATATTCTTTCCACCACATTGAATTTCTAATAAAACCCGAAAAATCGCGAATTTCAAAAAAATCTGAAATACGTGTTCACTTAAATCGTCTATAGATTATGATATGTAGTTTGACATTTCAATCACAAATATCTCCGTACAAAAGAGTCAAAAATTTGTTATTTTTTTAGAGTATCCTTGAAAATAGGACATGTCAGGATATGCTTGACCATGTTATATATACCGCTGGCCGCGCCTCTAAAAAACCTTTCATATGATACCCATATTGAGTATGTTATCTTCAGCTAAGATGCAAATTTCTTACAAAAACTAAAAAAAAGACCTTTTTTAAAAATGGTCCAGCTCTTGAGATCTCATTCCTAGACCCGAAATATTTTGGGAATCATCATAAAACAAACCAAGGTTTATTTTGAGGGGGGCACTTTTTTTACTTTTTTCGTGAGTCGGTCTACTGTACATTAGGCTTGTTTTAAAAAATCGATGTCGGATTTTAAAAAATCGATGTCGGATTTTTTTTGGGGGCATCCCCCTAAAATGTTTCATTTTGTTAGATTTTAAGATTGCCAAAGTTTGAGCACAATTGGAAGATGTTAACCCGTGCCACTGGGCCCTCAAAGTTTTGAAAATCTCGATTTTTTGCCAGTTTGGCGATTTCGGCGACCCAAATCTATAGTGGCACGGGTTAACATCTTCTAATTCTGCTCAAACTTTGGCAATCTTAAAATCTGTCAAAATGAAACATTTTAGGGGGGTGCCCCCAAAAACATTCTGAAATTTTTTTTACCCTATGAGATAAAACGACCCTACTGTACATACATAAAGTTAGCAATTGCTTTTATATCGCTTAAAGTTGTTATCGATAATAGTTATTCCAATGTGGGGAGCTGTTCTTGTTTTTTATTTTTATTATTGGTTTTTACGAAAAATATCAGTGGCAGATATTTTTTTATTTGGTTACTTGGTCGGTTAAAAAAAAAATTGTTAAATCGTTTCCAAACAAAGTCATAAATGGTGAAATTTATGATACTAGCACAATTTTTTATTTTTACAACAGCTTAAACTTTATTGTTAATTTTTTATATTTCTGCAAAAAAAATATTTTTTAGCACTACGTACATGCATCCTTTATAACTTTTCATAACGATTAAATTTATATAAGTTTTTTTGACTACAGGTTTAAAAAACCATTAGACAAGATTTCTTATAAATTACGAATTTAAAAAGGAATGTAGCTACATATAAAAGAAGCAGTGGAGGATCTACTGAATGGTGTATAATAAAATGAACTACGAACAGTTACTGTATAAAATTGTGAGTGTACACATGTAACAATTATAAACAAATTTTTAATACAACTTTAAACCATTTCAAAAACTAAGTAACAAAAACCAACTGTCTTTTACACTCTTCTAAAAAAATCTTTAGAGTATAATCCCCTCCCTTTACAATAATATAATTTCAAATACATATTTGTTCAAATGTTTTATAACTTATTTAAAAGAACATACTATAGTTTTTATCCCCTATTTTCAAAAAAAAAAAAACGAAATATATCGAGCTCCTATATTCAATAAATGCCAACTCAAAAAAGCTAACTTCTCAGGAGAGCTAAAAAACTAGTTAATTCGCTTATTATTGTAAAAATAAACAATGTACCTTCAATAAGATGGTTTAAATATTCTTACTAATTTATACCTGTGCAAAAAACTTCATATTTTGCACTTTTTTGAGTATTTTTTTGGGATAGCATATTTTAGTATATCAAAACACAAATATTTTTTCGAGTTAGCATATTTTGTCGGAAAATAAAAATACGATTTTTTTGAAAAATGTTTATTAGACTGCTCTACATAAAAAAGATGAATGTTATTGCAGGGGTTTTAGGATAATTATGGGGTGCTGATTTCGAATCTGTAACCAGTTTGTTCAAATTGGCTCTAGGTTTTGCGCAATTCGCGATTTAAATTTTTAAAATTTTTCAGCCGATTTTTTCAATAAAAAATTTATAATTTAGTAACTATAGCTTCAGAAAGAAAACGCGTTACACAGTTCAAGCTTAATTCCGTACCCTCTTTTCAAACTTAAGTGTGTATCAATTACTCAATAACTTTTCTAAATATAGTTGATTAAAGTCAAAAATTAAAAATTTTTTAAGGTTTTTTAAAAAAAAAATTAAATATAAGACGAAGGCCGATTTTAAATATCAAAGCCAATTTGAAAAGAAAAAGATCCAACATTTATATATGTATATATCATATTGCATTAACAAATTATGTGCACTTCTAGAGCCTTTTGTAATTAAATTTAGACTTAGAATGAACAAACAAATATTTTACTGTACTAAAAATCTACTTTACTATTACCAATGGCCTTGCAACTCTCTCAATATTTTTTATTTGAAAAAAGATTATGCGGCTTGGAACAGGAACGAACTCCGACTGGTTAATCAGGAATGGGAAAGGCTCACTTAATCGGGCTCTTATACTAAAATATGTTAGATCGCTCTTACATATTTAAAAATGTAAGTAACTAAAAACTAGCTTCCTCTTTGGCTAGTTAAAAAAAAATTAAATATTTAGATATTAGCAAATATTAGCACAAATTGCGAAAAAAAACATTTGCAAAAGCGAAATTTTTGCAACAATATATTGGTTTCCAGAATGTCGATCGCTGATTACCTCTTTTAATTCATTTTCTGTACCATAAAGCCTTTTTCGAATTCCTCCGTTATTTTGCAACTTTTTAGGTGCGGTTTTTTTAAATATATAACCTAGGGATTAAATTTTTGTTCCATAAAATCTTTTTTCAAATTCCGCCATTATTTTTACGTTCGTTTTATATTTATTTATAACACTGCATGACAAAATCTTGACTTTTAAAAATTAATAGAGCTCTGACTATCAATTCTATGTATTTCGGACATGCTGATTATAATGGCGTACTTTATTTTTCGATCAATGGTACAGATTTTTCGCTAAATATCTTTAAAGTTTGGCGGTTGTCCATTCAATTTTTTATATTAAAAAGTTTTCAAATTCAATTAATATGAAATTTTTTGTGTTAAAATGTAAGCACAGGACCTGTGGCCATATTTACGATATAAATGCGATGTCCTTCCTAATCTTGATATTTAAACCACTACTTAGCGTTTTATATAGGTTTTTATGGTTTTTTACTATTTCAGCGACTTTAGTCGCCAAATGTACAATCAACCTCAATAAATGTAATGACTTAGTAAGGAAGCAATACAGGTCCTGTGCCTACATTTCACCACAAAAAATTTATATTGATTGCATTTGAAAATTTTTGTATATAAAAAACTAAAAAAAACCGCTGAAAAACCGCTAAACTTTGAAGGCATTTCGCGGAAAATGTGTACCTTAGATCAAAAAAAATTGCGAAAAATAAAATTTGCAAAAAGGAAAATTTTTGCATCAATATATTTGTTTGCAGGATCTAAATCGCTGATTACGTTTCGTAATTAATTTTTTGTACCACAAAGTCTTTTTTCGCGTTCCGCTTTTATTTTGCAATTTTTTAAGTACGTTTCTTTTTAATTTATAATCTAGGGACTTAATATACATTTCATACAACAAAGTTTGGTGGCTAGTTACAAAAAAAAAATCGCGAAAAAATAAAATTTGCAAAAATGAAAAAATTTTTTATCAATATATTTGTTTGCAGAATGTAAATCGCTGATTAAGTTTTTTAATTATTTTTTTGTACCATAAAGCCTTTTTTTCGCTTTCCGCGATTATTTTGCAATTTTTTAAGTGTGGTTTTTTTAAATTTATAATATAGGGTCTATAGTCCAATTTTATACACAAAAGTTTGGTGCTTAGTTTGCAAAAAAAAATAAATCGCGAAAAAAATATTTGCAAAAAGGAAAATCTTTGCGTCATTGTATTCATTTGCAGATTGTTAATCGCTGATTGAGTTTTTTAATTATTTTTTTCTACCACAAAGTCTTTTTTCGCGTTCCTCTATTATTTTCCAATTTTTAAGTGTGGGTTTTTGAATTTATAATCAACGGAGTATAATGCCCCTTTCATAAAACAAAGTTTGGTGGTTAGTTGCAAAAAATGAAAATTTTGGCATCGTTTGCAGAATGTAAATCTTTTAATTAATTTTTTTAACCCCAAAGCCTTTTTTCGCATTCCGATATTATTTTGCAATTTTTTACGTATGGTTTTTTAAAATTCATAATCTAGGGCTATAATACTGTTGGAATAGTATAATTCCATATTATAGTTCCATTCTTGATTTTTATAACTAAATTATTATTTTCCATCCCTGGTTACAATCGATGTTTTGAGTCATACAATAACCCTGCAAACATTTAAAGATACCTTCCAAGAAGATATTAAAGCGATATCTTCTATTTGTCATTTCAATGAAAATAATCAAGTAGTATTTACTTTGAAATTGTCTTCCTTTTATCATTTGGAAGATAATTCGGCGATATTTGTAAAAAAATAATTACAAAATTTTATCTTTTGTCATAACTTTTTATGACAATATTGCGGCAATATCACCTTTGTATCATTTGGAAGGTAAAGCAAATTTGTTTGAAATCTTTTATCAATTTGGAAAAAATTAAAACTTATTTTGTACAAAAACAATCAAAAGATATATAGGAAATAAACTCGTGAAAAGTTAAGATTAATTGTGCGGGAAAAATCGGATAAGATGGATTATGTATGCAGATATTGTTTTCCAGGCTTTAATTTAATAATGAAAAAATTAAATCGTTTTTTTATTCTACCGGGAGTTAATTTAGCGATTTCCCTTTTATCTTCCATATGAGTTATTGCTTTCATATTGCCTGGAAGTATTGTTTTAGTGTAACAGTTATTTCCGACGGAGGAATCTTCCGGAATACGAAATTGATATTGCTGGCAATAAATCTTTTCTTCCTGGCGATATGTTCGGAGAATCTTCTTCGTATTGCCATGTTTGCTGGGTGATATTGGTTTGAGTATGTTCCTGTTCCAAGGCACATGATAGCAGTCTTGCCAGTTTTTTTCAGACTTTATCCCCAATTTTCAAATTGTTATCCCCAAAAATCCTCAATTTTCAATTTTTTATCCCCAAAAATCCCCAATTTTTATTTTCTGGAAAAAATTCGTATTCGTTAACTTTTTTTTTTTTAATTAATGTAAAAATACCATATTTATTTAATTCTTTTCGGTACCTTATACACTCAAACTCAATAAATTTTGTAATTCTAACAAATTATAAAAAAGAACAAATAAATTTAAATAAATGCATAAAAAATGGCAGCCAAATTTTTTCGAATTAAATATTTCAGAATCAAAATTTTCCAGGGACGTAACAGTTATAACTTTTATTCAAAAAAGTGATTGTTTTACAATTATTTCCTGTTTGAGTATTTTTAATTTTCTGTTTATTTGCTCTGTTTGATTTATATTTTTAATTCAAACAAAAACAATCCAAACACGATTTTTATTTTTTCAAAAATAATAAAAGTTATTTTGTGATTTTTTTTCTTTATCAAAAAATAACAATTAAGAATATAAATCAAAAGCCATGGAACCAATGACTTCACCAATTATAATATCCTGATGATGTCAACTAGTGTTAATAAAAGATTGAACAGTGATTTAAAGTGAGTAAATATGTATATTCCAGCAACTTCCGGCATTCAATTTAGGTCAATTTTTAATTTTTATTTTATTATCAAATAAAAAAGTTAGTGCTTAATTTTTTCAAAAAAATCATTCTGTAACTTTTATAAAAAGTTTTAAAATAAAAATCAAAAAACAACAGAAATTTATAGAGTAAAATATAAAAATTGAAAAAATTAAAATCTTTGCCAAACTTTGTGATTTTTTTGTGCAATATGATTTATAAAATATAGTGCATTATTGAAATATTATAATTAAATAAATTTGGGTGGTGACTTTTTTATAAATATAACAGTTATTTTGGGTCTCTGAAATTTTCCGATTCATCAGCTTCAGACATTTTGTTGCGTATGGTACTGTATAAAAAAGTTTTAATATTTCAGCAGATGGATTGAATTTTTGACAACTGAATAACATGTAAAGTACACTGAACCAAAAGTCGTAAGTAAAATCAACATACAAATTTTGTTACTTTTTGATGAAAGCAATTGTTAAAACAATATATTTTTTATTCAAATTTATGTGTGTTTTTTTAAATCAACTACTTTTTTTTTTAAATGAACATACTTATTTCCGTCAATAATTCTCTACAAAACAATTGTTGTTTTGATAATTTTTTGTCCATTTTTTTAACAAAATTTAATTTGTTAACTCTAAAAAATTTTGTAAAAAGGCTGCAATGTAAATTTGATACAATTTTTCTTCAATTTGAAATAAAATAGTATTAAATCTGTGGAAAAAAGTTTAGTGAGGTTAGTTTTGTCGCGTCATTACTCGTGCTAGCATGTGTATTTGTAATTGTCGGAAATATCAATAAATTGACATTAAGTGTTTTTGTTTTTCAAAGTATATGTCGGAAATATCAATAAATTGACATTAAGTGTTTTTGTTTTTCAAAGTACAGATAATTAACAAATTCAGTGACTTAAAGTGAATTGCTAACTGAAGATTTATTAATTTTAATTTAAATAAATTTATATAATTTTGAACGTTCTCAATTAAATCGTACTTTAAAATTTCTGTCATTAATTTTGATATTATCTATCTTTTTGTTATTTTGTTTAAGGCAAACTATTAATGAATATTATATAATATATTTGAATTATTAATTTAAATAAAGTTATAGAGCAATTCCATATGAAAACGATCAAAATTGGCAAATTTTTGGACGACCCCTCTCCGATTTTAAAATAAATAGTCTCAATCGATTGCCCAGCAAAAAATAATGTACCTACATATTTTTTTTTTTTTTTATAGTGACTGGTTTAGTGGTGGTGTACACCACTGTCATGTGACAAAATTGAAGAATTCTTCATAAGGGACCTCATTGAAAGTTGTTTTAAAAAAAAACTACTAAAGCGATCGCAACGAGTGATAGCTCGTTGGAAAGGTATTGAATCAGGCTGTAATTGAAAAATAAAATTTTCCTAATTTTTCTCAGAAATTTACCTCTTTTCCCATGAAAATTAAATTTTCCCATGAAAATTAAATTTTCCGATTTTCCACAGAAGCTCCTAAATTTTCCGGCTAATTTTTGTTTTTGGATTCCTCATAATTTTTGCTTTAAGAATCAGCAATAAAAAAATGGGCCCCGACTCCTTGTTTGGACAGGAGAGGAGCATTTAAGAGACCACCTTGTTCGCATTGTTTTTATATTTTTTATAATTGAATTATTTGTAATTACTTAACATTATTTTATTATTAAAAATACATTTTAAAAATTATTTTACAGTTAAAAATACATTTATGAAGAAAAAATCAATTTTTTTTAAGAGCCCCAAGTTGAGTGTGTAGTGAATATGGTCTGCCTGCCTTCACAAGATCGGCCATAAATCCATGGATAATAGCAGCAGTGGCATGTAATGGCACACCAAACCCGACTGAGGCTACAGGTCATAAAATGTTTTGTAAATTTTTTAAATTACCAGGTAATAAATATTTCGCCTAAAATGACACGTGCAGAAACAAGTCATAAAACACGGATTTTCCATAAATATGGCGAAATATTTATTACCTGGTAATTTAAAAAATTTACAAAACATTTTATGACCTGTGGTCGGCTTATTGGCAGTAACCAATTAAGTCCCTCTTTAAAAAACATTTTATGACCAGTAGTTCACGCAAATTTTCCTATTAAAGAAAAGCAAATATCGCTTATTTTTTTACCTATTTTTTACCAAAAAATAAATATAAATACTTCACACACTCTGAGTCAAATTTTAGTTGAATACTAAACGTGAAAGTGTTAAAGTGTTTTTTTTTTTGTAAAGTAAAGAGTGAAGCTGTAAAGACAATTTAAAGTAAAATGAATAAATTTTGCTGCAATCCGTTTAACAAGAGTGGACATCGTTCGAAAAAGATAAAAGTATTAAAATTAACTGGTGTTTCGAAGCGATACATGAATGAATTAAATATACAATACGGTGAAGAAGCAGAATTCATTTGCCCCAAGTGTAAAATCGATTTGTCTCAACAAGCAAATGCATTGAAACAAATGCAACCACAATCCGAGAGTGAAATGACAATTGAACAAAATGTTTCATCTGATAGTGAGGCAGACATTCCGATGGTCAATATGTCTTTGAGTCCTTTGAATGAGGCTATTACCACTTTATGTGAATCGCCTATTACAAAAAGAAAGTTGCGAATTGAAAAATACAGGAAAGAGAAAAAAGGCAAGGTTATGAGTGCAATCGCGACAATATTTGATGAAGGCTCTGATAACGAATGCAGTCAAGCAGATGACGTTGATGACGGCAAACAAATGATTGAGCAGTTGAAAAGAAAATTCAATTTAGCGACCACTTTTCCGGAGAAATATCTCATTTTATCTGTGCTGCCTCAATCATGGCCTATACGCAAGATTTCTGAACAGTTTCAAACATCTTTTTACATCGCGAGAAGAAGCAAAGAATTAGTTCGACAGAAGGGCATATTGGCGACTCCCACCAAGAAATTTGGCTCAAGGACCCTCAGCGAAGCAACGGTGAAATTGATTCAAGATTTTTACTGCAATGATGACAACAGCCGCGCCTGCCCAGGTACACGTGACTATGTTATCACACGTGAAGATGGAGAAAAAGTACACAAGCAGCGCAGATTATTATTATGTAATCTATCCGAAGCATACCATCAGTTCAAAGAGAAATACCCAGCAGAAAAAGTGGGATTTTCTAAGTTTGCCATCCTACGACCAAAAGAATGCGTGCTGGCATTAGACAGGCACGGAACGCATTCAGTCTGCGTTTGCATGTTTCATCAAAACATCAAATTAATGTTCTTTCCATGCAAGAAATTGAAAGTATTTCACGGTGAAATTGAAACATATAGGGACCTCCTGTCGAAGTCGTTGTGCGCATACCCCACGGAAAATTGTCATCTGTCCAAATGCGACAATTGTCCGAAGATTGACGAGCTAGAGCAATATTTGGCGGAAAAGTTTGAACAGCTGTTAATTCAGGAGGTGCATTTCAAACAGTGGATAATTAGCAGCGGCAGATGTTCCCTTGAGACCGTGGTAAAGCAGATTCCGGAATTCATCGAGGAATTCGGATTCAAGTTGAATGAACTGAAGGCGCACCATTTCATATCCGAGATGCAATTGAAATTTCTAAAGGAAAGTAAGGAGAAATTAGCCCAAAATGAATTCATTGTGATAAGCGACTTTGCCGAGAATTACACTTTTCTCGTTCAGGATGAAATTCAGGCTTATCACTGGGCAAACGACCAGTGCACGGTGCATCCTTTTTGCATTTATTTCAAAAACGAAGATAACGAACTACAGACCGTAAGCCTTGTTGTTGTCGCGGAGAGTTTAGCTCATAATTATGTGTCCGTTTATTTATTTCAAATGAAACTGTTTGAATTCTTAAGATCAAAATTCGATGCAATCGACAAAGTAACGTTTTTCTCAGACGGCGCGGCTTCTCAGTACAAGAATAAAAAAAATTTTTACAATCTTTGCATAATTGAAGAAGAACAAAACTGCAAGGTCGAGTGGCACTTTTTTGCGACGTCCCACGGTAAGGGCCCATGCGATGCGTTAGGGGGAACCCTAAAACGCATGGCGACTAAGGCAAGTTTGCAAAGGCCATATACTGACCAGATCTTAAATGTACAACATTTGTTTTCGAAGATTCAAAGCAAGGAAATTGCCATTAACACAGTTTTATGCACTCAAAAAGAACACGATGCCATGGAGCGACGAATTCAAAACAGATATAATAATGTCAAAACTATAACTGGAACGCAAAAGTTTCATTGCTTCATACCAAATATTTCTGATATGTCAAATAATGTAAAGCGGTACTCTTCGTCTGCCGACGTGCTAAATTTAAAGTTACTTTAATTTTATAATGATGCCAAGACAATTGAAATTTTTAATAAATATTGTAATTAAGTATAAGCAGCAAAATAAGAAAGATTTTTTCTTCATAAATGTATTTTTAACTGTAAAATAATTTTTAAAATGTATTTTTAATAATAAAATAAAACAATGTTAAATAATTACAAATAATTATATTATAAAAAATATAAAAACAATGAGAACAATGTGGTCTCTTAAATGCTCCTCTCCTGTCCAAACAAGGAGTCGGGGCCCATTTTTTTATTGCTGATTCTTAAAGCAAAAATTATGAGGAATCCAAAAAAAAAAATTAGCCGGAAAATTTAGGAGCTTCTGTGGAAAATCGGAAAATTTAATTTTCATGGGAAAATTTAATTTTCATGGGAAAAAAGGTAAATTTCTGAGAAAAATTAGGAAAATTTTATTTTTCAATTAAAGCCTGATTCAATACCTTTCCAACGAGCTATCACTCGTTGCGATCGCTTTAGTAGTTTTTTTTAAAACAACTTTCAATGAGGTCCCTTATGAAGAATTCTTCAATTTTGTCACATGACAGTGGTGTACACCACCACTAAACCAGTCACTACAAAAAAAAAAAAATATGTAGGTACATTATTTTTTGCTGGGCAATCGATTGAGACTATTTATTTTAGAATCGGAGAGGGGTCGTCCAAAAGGTGATCGCTTTCATATGGAATTGCTCTATATGTTTTTGTATATAAAATGGTACATGTGTTTTAAATAAAGTGTTTTTAGTATATGCTATATTATAATTTCAATTTTATATTTCATGTTTTTTTATATTTTATCAAATTCATTATAAAAAAGACATTGTATTAAAAAAATGTGAAATTGGTGAAATATAAAAAATAATGAAATATAAGTCTAAAAATTAATAATAAATCGATAAAAAATTAATTGATTAAATAAAATGCATTGTTGAATTTAATAAAATGCATTGGTAAAACAACAAAATCATTATGCAATTTAATTAAATATAATTGTTAAGACAACTAATTTTTGTTAATACATTTGACGACATTTTGTCAAAATAATACCACATAATATAGTTAAACGTCAAAATATAAATCTACTAAACAATGCGTTAAATTGATGGACAGGTTTTGTTAGTTGTATAGTGATCACCCATTCATCAATTTAATATGGATTTTAGTTGATTTCACAGCTGATTTTGGTTCAGTGTATATATTTAATTTAAGCAGAGCTTCTTATAACTCATATTGCATCCGAATAACCTTAAATATTTTGGAACCAAAAGGAATTTAAATTTTCCCCAAAAGGAATTAAGGTTTGTACTAGAGATGAGCGATCCGGTGATTTTTGAATAACGCTGCTACCAGTGATCGTGATTTTCAAATCACCGTTCTTTTAAACAGTAACCGTGATCACGGGTTTGTAATAGAGATGGGCGATCCGGCGATTTTTCAGTAACATTGTTCTCAGTGAAATCGTGAAATGTTCAAATCGTTGTTCTTTTAAACTGTGATCGTGATCACGGTTTTTCTATGGAAAAGACTGCGATTTTCTGATAAATAAAAGAAATAATATTTATGGCGAGTTTTTAACGGTGGGTCTCATACTGCAGGTTTAAACTTAGGTTAATAGTTAACCCAAAAATTTGTTGTTGCTTTGTGTACATTTTTTTGACATTTTATTTTGTTTTTAGTTAAGTTAAAGTTAAACCTACAGTATGAGACCCACCGTAAGATGTCAGTTAAACTTGATTTAGTTAAACCGAAAACGAATTTTGTCAGCCATTTCAAAGTTTATTAACAAAAATTTTACGGAAAACCTATTTCTCGAGTATAATTAATTTCTTTATTGAAATAAAACAAAATAAACCACATTTTAAAAGCAGTATTCCAGTTACAAACTGCGTTAAACTAAGGTTAAAGATAATCCAATTCCTAAAAACTGGGCCTTAAAAGAAGAATAGTTGCGACCGGTAACAAAGACATGATAGAAGGAGACATTTTATTCAGAAGAGTGTGAAAGCAAGTCACTGTTATTGAAAAAAAAAACATGTATTACTGTGCACAATGAAGTTTGCAAGAAAGAATAGTACAAAAATATTAAAAGAACGACATTCCGAGGAACTGCGACTTGAAATATTTGATCACTGCCGTTACCAGTGATTTATCAATAACTGTGATTAAATCACCGGTATGAAAATATCGCTCATCTCTAGTTTGTACGCACATTAACTTTCCAGACACAAATTTGTGTAGCCTAAAATCATGCACTATTATCATCATACTTAAAAGAAATATATAAATATTTAGAATTATCAGGGTTAAATTAATAAAAATATAAAAGGTTATCCCCAAAAAATCCCCTAAGATTTCGTGTCATCCCCAATAAATCCCCGGATCCCCATTGACGAAAAAAACCCCAATTTGGGGATAAATCCCCTAAACTGACAACACTGCATAATAGAACAAATGCTTTCTCAATGATAGAGAGTCCCCCAATCTCTTTATTATGTATACTCTAATAATCTACTGTTCTGTAGTTCTGTATATAAGTTCTGTAATAATTGTTTTCTAAAAACATCAGATTTCATTCACCGTTGGTTTGTTTGCGAAATTATTGCGATTTGCAAAGTTTATATTTAATTCACAATATTTTCGTACACATTCGAAATGAGTTCGTCAAGAAATAATTGTAGAAAGGGTCCGAAGGCATTATTTAAATATAAACTTTGAAAATCGCGATAATTTCGCAAACAAACCAACGGTGAATGAAATCTGATGTTTTTAGAAAACAATTATTACAGAACTTATATACAAAACTACAGAACAGTAGATTATTAGTACAGTAAAATATTTTTTCTTTATTTCAAGCCTTAATTTTTTGCAAAAGGCTCTAAAAGTGCACATACATAATTTGTAAATGCAATATGACATATATATAAATTTTGGACCCTTTTCTTTCCAAATTGGCTTTGATATTTAGAATAGGACTTTGTCTAATATTTAAATTTTTTTTTTTAAAACACCTTAAAAAATTTTTAAATTTTGAATTTGAGCGACTATATTTAGAAAAGTTTTTGAGATATTGATACACACTTAAGTTTGAAAAATAGGGCACGGAATTAAGCTTAAACTGTGTAAAGCGTTTTCTTTCCGAAGCTATAGTTACTAAATTATAAATTTTTTATTAAAAAAATCGGCTGAAAAATTTAAATCGCGAATTGTGCGAAATCTAGGGCAAATTTGATAACACTGGTTGCAGATTCGAAATCAGCACTCCATAATTAACCTATAACCACTGCAAAGTTTTGCAATTAGTAAATATTGTCATATTTTGTAGAGATGTGTTATTTAAGCATTTTCCGAGATATTTTATTCCATATTAGATACAAGAAATTTAAAAACTACTCGAAGTGGTCAACTTTGGCATTCTCTAACTCACGCTATATTGTAACAGGGTCACTCCAAATGTGCTTTTTGGAAGCTTATATCATTGAGCATAATCGCCCATACATAATAGCCGTATTTTCTAATCACTTGGATTTAATGAATCCAAAAAGTAGTTCTAAAAGTGCTCAACAGATGGGGTAAGATTCTCCCTATTTTAAAAAGAATTTTCTGTCCGACACTTCGTTCACTCTAATTTTCAATACCGAATTCGATGATAAAGAATTTTACTTTAAGTTTTAATTATATTTTATATAAAACAGCGATAGACATCTGCCTTTTCAGTTTTATCACTTCAATTTATATTTTTACACAATTGAAAAATTCCATTGCAATATTTAATATTCACTAATTGGATTTAATTAAATTACTTACAGTAGAGTGAAATATTTGGTGAGGTGTAGTTTTTTTTTCTAAACATATTTCATAAAAAAAATTGAATAAAATTAATAGGCTGTTTCATATATTTGTGCTTTTATTATGGATTTATTAAATCCACCTTTTTTGGATTTAATAAATCCACTTTTTGTATGAAAAATTCTAAATCCAGGTGATTAAAAAACACGCTAAATATTTCAATCCGATAAATATTTAAAAAGTTACATATTTATTACGAATTTTTTTATTTGGAACCACTATTTACTAATATGATAAAACTACCATATCTCGAAAACAAGCCATTGGATATCAAATCTTTTCCAGATTCGTATTCAGCATGCCAAATGCAATAAGATATGAGGTAGATTTATAATAAATTAATCTTTTTTAAAAAAGTTGGAAATTTACTATGGGAGTTAGCATTTATTTTCACCAAAAAAAAATGTAATTTGAGATAGCATAATATCAAAAATTGATATAAATCGAGAACTAATTATCTTTTCGCTTTTGAATTTTTATTACAGATGGGTATTACATAGGGGAGCTATTTGGCATCGGAAACTCATTTTGACCAAATTTAAGTTGACATATATTGAATATACCCTTGCGATATGTGCAAGAAAAATTAAAACAAAAGTTTTTCATAACTGCAAGTTACACTGTTTTTCTGTATTGGTATTGTTTAAAAGTACACTGTATTCAAAAATAACTCAAAATTTCACATTAAAATATGTGTTTTTACCCTGTTAAAAAAATTAATGAGGTACAACATACAATCATATCTTTTTTTGATGTCGGCCAAAATAAAATTTTATCCGAAAAATGGTGGATCGTACTGCATTAATGTAGATCCACCTAAATGTCTGAGTGCCAATGAGGCTCTAATCGTCATGGCGAAAATTGGCGCCATCACATAACCAATGCCTTATCATTTGGTAATAATTAGTAGCCGGACTGGAGGCTAAAAACTGGCAGCCCCAGTCTAGGACGCGGTGGACCAATCCTCCACTCGTCTGAATCACAATCGATTAATAAAACCACATGTGGCCCTATGTTCCTCCTAGGAATTTAAAGGATTATATAATATATATATAATTAGTAAAAATATATCTCATCTAAATATTCAATATATATTATTAGCTGTTGCTTGCAAAACCCTTGAGAGACAATTTTAAAAGTGGCATAAGTTTTCTCAGATAAGGTATATGGGCTTCATCAATGCAAATGTGCTGTAGGAGAAGCTCTATTCTATGATACAGTCGGTATAGAATGCTCACAGATTTTCGTCATATCTTTAAATATCAAAATTTATCAATATTCTTTCCCATGCGTGAGTACATGAGGGGGTGGGGGAAATAGAAAAAGTTCCCACCCTTAGCAAAATCGAAAAATAAAAAAAAGGAAAAAAAGAGAGAAAAAGGATAAGGCGTAAATTTTTTTGCCGCATTTTTTCCTAACAAATTTGTGCTAAATTTTTGAAGCAAAAACATTTTAAAATTAGTGTTTTTCAGACAAATTTTTTTAACGAATTCGTCTTATTCTTTACAAAAAACCCCCAGTACATTTCAAATTAGATTTGTGGGCATATAAGATATGTTGGCATATAAGCCATATATTTTGAGATATAATAATATATAAATAATCTTATAAAAATTTGTTGGTTGTATGATGTAAGATATTTTTATATATAATTATATATTATATTAAATGCTATAAGATATAATTATACATGGTATAAGATTAACAACACAGTGTAGAAAATCATTACCAGATATGTGGTTATGTAACTACATACTTGGTAATGGTAACTAGTTAATTTTATTATTACATTTCTTATTACCTTTGTATGGCAAAGGTAATAAGAAATACGAAAAATCAAAAAAAATGTCGTTACTTATGTGCTTACCAGTATTGACAAAAATAATGATTCTAAAAATAGATTTTCAAAAAAATAAATTTTATAAAAAAAATATTTTTTTATTGTAAAATTTTATTTTAATAAAATTTGCTCGTGCGGGAATCGAACCTGGGACTCCAGATTGGTAGTCTATAACTCTACTATCTGAGCTATCTCGACATTTTATATTTGATAGATAAAAACATAATTGACTTGCTCATTTTACTCGCCAACATACAAAAAATCAAAAAATATCTGGTTACATATATCCTTACCAGTGTTGAAAAAATATTGAATCTAAAAATAGATTTCGAAAAAATCTAGAAAATTACTTTCTATTTGAAATAATGATGAAAGTAAGTCATTATCAGTAACTCATTATTATATGTTTTAAAATAATGCAGAAGGTAAGTGGGTGTCATTACTGGTAGTCCAAAAAATAATGATATGTCATTACCGTTTCTACACTGCGCCCAGTGTAGAAAATCATTACCAGATATGTGGTTATGTAAATACATACTTGGTAATGGAAACTAGTTACTTTTGTTATTACATTTCTTATTACCTTACCAGCATACGAAAAACCAAAAAATATATCGTTACCTTTGTGCTTACCAGTTCTGACAAAAATAATGAGTCTAAAAATAGATTATTGTATTTTTTTTTTTTAATAAAATTTCCTGCTCTGGGAATCGAACCTGAGTCTCAAATTGCCAGTCAATAGTTCTACTATCTGAGCTATATCGACATGTAATATTTAATAGATAAAAACATAATTGACCTGCTGCACACAAGTAGGCTTACTCGCCAACATACAAAAAATCAAAAAATATGTGGTTACATATGTATATCCTTACCAGTCTAAAAATAGATTTCAAAAAAAATTAAAAAAAAAAAATCTAGAAAACTATTTTCTATTTCAAATAATGATAAAAATAAGTCATTATCAGTAACTCATTACTATATGTTTTAAAATAATGCAGAAGGTCAGTGGGTGTCATTACTGGCAGTCTGATATGTCATGTTTCTACACTGGGAATATAATTTGATATATAATTATATATGGTCCCACGTCTATAATATTTTTTATGTGTTTAATATATAATTATATATACCCGACTAAAAAAGTTTTCATATAATCTTATATGATTTGATATTATTATAAATGTTTATATGCGTGGCTTTATATAACCATATACATTTATATTAACACTTTGGTTTTATAAATATGTTTGATATGACGTTATATATAATCATACGCGATTTGGTCTCCATCCATATATTAAGAGATCTGCGATATAGTTTATATATAATTATATATAATGGCGTGTAAGCTTCTATAAACAATCTTATATCAAAAAATATAACTGACATGATATCTAATTATACAAAATTTTATAAAGTTTAATTGCACTATAACAATAAAGAAAACCAACTTAGAAAGATTTTTTTTTTATTTTATAAGAAAGACACATTTTATAAGAAAGACACATTTTATAAGAAAGACCAAAACTCTAAACTAGAAAAAGTTGTTCCGACAAATTTTGGTAAAGTTGAGTTAAACCGAAAATTTACTTTGTCAGCTATTTCCAAGTTTATTAGCATAAATTTTTCTAAACAACTTTTTCTCGTTTTGAATTTTTCTTTTTATTGAAATTCAGTTACAAACTGCGTTATTCTAAGTTTAAGGACAATTCGCGTCCTAAATCGCATTCAATACTCATGTCCATCAATACCAAAGATCGACCAATACCCACTTTGTTAGCCAAACTGTTCTGTCGGCCATGCGTATTTAATATGAATGAAAATAAGTGATTTCAACAATATTTACTGAAATTTTATTTGAACATTTTTATAAAATTATATGTATTTATATATTATTTAATGAAATTAGATATACCAATTTTTCGGATCAAATTGTATCAGGTTAGATAACATGCTTATCTCGTTTGATATAATTATATATTCCAATATTCGGATCAAATAAGATATGAACATATATATGGGTTTATATATGGTGATATATGATTATATAACATCTTTTTTAGTCGCAGATAACCTGAGAGACCCTACTATCGAATCCCAGCTCGGGCACAAAAAAAATATTTTTTTTTTATAATTTTTAAACTTAATTGAATTTACTTGTAGATATTCTTTTTAAAGATCTTAAAAAAATTAACGCATTTTCTGCCAACAGCACCTGAAAGTTATGTTTACTGCAACTTGAGATTAATTATATTTTAATATGTACACATCTGGACAGAAAAATAAGTGCGAGGTTTTGAATTTTTTTAATTTAACAGAAATTGTAGAAAATAAATCTCAGAAAGAAATTTTGTAACTTTTAAGTTTGGCATTACTGTATTGAAATGAAAAAGGGGAATCCTACTAGCAAAATCGCTTGAAATAAAAAATGCAGGGAATTTTTTTTCATTTAGTTGCTATTTATTTGACTTAGACAAATAAATAGCAACTAAATCGTTTTTGTTTAAGTTGTGAAAACTCGATTTTTTCCAACAAAAGTGAGTTATTAAGTAAAATAGTTTAAATTGTGCATAAAAGTTATTTAAAATATTATTAAAAACAATTTAAAATGGGTCGTGGAATTCACTGCAGTGAAGAAGAAAGGAGACTAATTTTTAAGCTTCGAGAGCAAGGAAAAATTTGCAAATTTATTACCAAATCACTAGGACGTTCTGAAAACTTCGTTGCAAATTCATTGAAACCAAGAGAAAATATTGAGAGACGTGGTTCAGGTAAAAAATGTCTCCAGTAACAGATAACCACATTGTTACTTTAGGCAAAAAAAAATTTGTTCAACTCCTCTACAGCCATTTTGAATGAAATTGGGAACGTTGTGTCATCTCGAACGGTCCGAACAAGATTGGTGAATGTAAAACTACCGAGTAGAATTGCTCGAAAAAATACTTTTCTCAGACAGTCTAATTTGAAGAAGAGGAAAAACTTTGCCTTGGCCCATTAAACATGGTGCGGACCAGAAGGTGAAAAAAGTGGTAATGATGCAGAAAGAAATATACGACTACCCAAAGGAAAGGAATTCCACATTGATTCACCAAAAAAAAAAAAAAAAGTTAAAACACGAAGGAGGAAATGTCATGGTTTGGAGCTGTTTCTCTTGGGAGGGAGTAGGTCCAATACATCTAATTGAAAACACAATCGATAAATTTGTGAACAAGGATTTGTTGGAGATGTTTATGCTACCATATGCTGAGAAAAATATGCCGCTAGTTTGAAAATTCCAACAGGGTAATGACCCGAAATACTCATCAAAATTGGTGAGAGCATGGTACCGGGAACATAATTTGAATGTTGTTGAATGGCCAAGTCAGTATCCTGACCTTAACCATATAGAGAGTCTTTGAGATGAATTGAAGCGACAAATCTCTACACCCAGGAAAAAGATTGGTTGGAATTCGATCAAAACCATTCAAATGAATTTGCCAGGACGTTATTTTATTTGGAGTTACCTATAATTGAATACTACACCAAAAATATTTTACTAGGTATTAAAAATAGGGAAAATGAACTAAAAAACAATCATTTTAACAAATTATTGGTATCTTCAATCAATTTTAAAATTAGTATCAGTTTAGTTATTCTATGCAGTAGAAGCAGGCATTTATTTAGAGAATATACAAGAAAATTGCTGTTATCTTTAACTTTTATTAAAAAAATTTCAATATTCGAAAGCGGTAACTACAAATATGGGTATCCTAATCAAATATGACCTTAAAGTCGAGTTTCTGTAGAACCAACCGAATTGTGGATTGTATTGAAAACACACACATCTATTGATTGGTATTGGTAAACGAATTTTTTACTATAATTGTTTTCCAAGAAAAACATATAAATTAAAAATTAGACTTCAAAATTAGTTAGAGTTGGCCTAGTACGCCGGATTTCCGAGTTCAAATCCCGGACAAGACAAAAAAAAATTTTTTTTTTTAATTTAAATAAAATATTAATATGTATAAACAGTAAATATGGCTAAGAAAATTAAAAGTAGTTGTGGTGCAGTGGGTTAGAGTGTGAACTATTACCTGAATGGCCGGGTTCAATACCACAAAATCCAAAAAAAGTTTTTTAATTTCAATAAAATTTTGTGGAACATAATAATATTTATGTGGAACATAATATTGAATTAGACAACCGAAAATTGGCTTTCACGACGATTGGCAACAAATTCGGTGGTCACAACTGAGACTGTTTTCTGGGTGTAAACTTATATGCAGTAATAAAAAAGAATTGTGGGAAAATATTCAAAAATTATGGTACAATATCCTGGTAGAGACTTGTCGTAAGTTAATTTCATCTATGCCTAAGAGTATTCAAGCTGTTTTTAACCCTTTCACTACTGACTTTTTGTTTGCGGATGAATCGAATTAGAATTAGAAAAAAATGTAACAAATTTTGTCCCCTCCCCCTCCTGCCCCCCAAAAATGATAATTTTTCAAACTTCTGAGCCCCGTTTTACCCCTTAAACATTCGAATAGCCGAAAATCCTTTGGTTGGTTTTCTTCTCGTCATTAAACTAAGCTATACACCCAGGAAAAAGATTGGTTGGAATTCGATCAAAACCATTAAAATGAATTTGCCAGGACGTTATTTTATTTGCAGTTGCCTATAAGTGAATACTACACCAAAAATATTTTACTAGGTATTAAAAATAGGGAAAATGAATTAAAAAACAATACTTTTAACAAATTATTGGTATCTCCAATCAATTTCAAAATTAGTATCAGTTTAGTAATTCTATGCAGTAGAAGCAGCCATTTATTTAGTGTATATACAAGAAAATTGGTGGTACCTATAACATTTATTAAAAAAATTTTAATATTCGAAAGTGGTAACTACAAATACGGGTATCCTAATCAAATATGACCTTAAAGTCGAGTTTCTGTAGAACCAACCGAATTGTGGATTGTGTTCATAACACACACAACTATTGATTCGTATTGGTAAATGAATTTTTTACTATATTTGTTTTCCAAGCAAGACATATAAATTCAAAATTAGACTTCAAAATTAATAAGTGTTTGTGGTGTAGTCGGTAGAGCGTTGACCTAGTACGCCGGATTTCCGAGTTCAAATCCCGGACAAGACAAAAATTTATATGTTTTTTTTAAATTAAAATAAAATATTCATATGTATAAACAGTAAATATGGCTAAGAAAATTAAAAGTAGTTGTGGTGCTGTGGGTAAGAGTGTGAACTATTAACCTGAATGGCCAGGTTCAATACCAGAAATTTCAAAAAAAGTTTTTTAATTTCAATAAAATTTTGTGGAACATAATAATGTTTATGTGGAACATAATATTGAATAAGACAACCGAATATTGGCTTTCACGACGAAAAATATAATTTAATATAACGATAGTTGTCGTAACCGCACGAATTCGATTGGCAACAAATTCGGTGGCCACAACTGAGACTGTTTTCTGGGTGTATGCCAACGGTGGGCAAATGCGTCCCTTTTTTGATTTTAGTGCGGCCCTTGCTGAAATTCAAATTTATTTATTTTTAAGTATTTTTTTTCACAATTTTCATTAAAATTTTTTATATCTAAAATTTTAGATAAAAACTTAGGGCCAGTTTTATAGTCAGAAGTAAGTAAGATCTTGATTTGAAAATTTCAGGACAGGTTACTGAACTTTCATAAAAGAACAAAGTTCAGGGACATGTCTTGGGATTTGTCTTGTGACTTGTCTTGTGACATGTCACAAGGGGTCAATTTCCCCTCCTATGACAACGCCATGTAAAAGTGACCAGTCTATTTCATATAAAGGGGCAATTCGGTGACAGTTTGTTAAAATTTCCCATAGGATAATTAATTTCCCGTAGGGTAATTAAGAGGCTACAATAGCCATATAAACAAAGCGATCCATTTTTATTTGTATTTCAACAAAAATCCCGACTCCACTCGTCGAAAAGCAGGTCCACACTAAACACGTGCACAGATAGAACTGCTTGTACAAGTTTCGGTATGTCTACTGATTTGAATACGTATTGATAAGTACCCAGCAAAAACTTGGTAACGACTGGTCATTACTACATGCATTACTTAGATCTCATATCTCATTACCCTTTGAATTACTTTTAAACTGAATGTAATGAGTTACCGATAATTATACCCCACACGTTACTATTTCACAATAGCTGAAACAAATAACATATGTTATAAATCATTAAAAACCATAACTATGGCGTAGCCTAGTGATTAGCGTTTTTGCCTGACAGACATGAGGATCGCTGCTCAACTCGTGTTAGCTTCCAGTTTTTTTTTTTTTTTTTTTTTTTTTTTTTTTGTATTTTATATTAAACGTCTATTTATAGAAACGTTGAAGTTCATTAAGCAGTATTTAATAACAACAAGTTTTGTTAAAAATAGACATGTATAACAGCTGCCACAATAAATGTGTACACACATTAAAGCATTAACCCTCGAAGTGGCACATATTTTGAGCCCTTAGTTCTGGCACATGGTGTCTGGCCAGACCCCTATACATTTACATGCATTTGTATGGAAATAAGGGCTGTTTGCCGTTAAATTTTTTACTAAGATAGGAAAATATTTGTTATATTTTGTGTTTCTATTTCTTTTTACTATGTTATTAGCTACCTGAAAAAATCTTTGGAATGAAAAGGGCAACAATTTTTTTGTTCTATATATATTTCTCTTTATTATGGGTAAAGTAATAAATGTTTATGACAAAATAGAAAATTATTATGAAGAATACATTGATTTTTTTATTCAGAATTTTGCGGAAGGCAACAAAAACATAAATAATCTACTTTTGAATGTTGCTGACAAACAGGATTGTTGCATTTGCAGCAAAAAAAGCGTGTCTTACGGCGTATTTTGTCACCTTGCTGCAGGCAAATTCTGCAATCTTTTTTGGCAGCTAATGTGTCTGGACCACTGCGTGAAGCCACATTAAGGTTTGCTATATTGAGAGGTCTCCCAAAGAACGCTTCAAATGCTATACGAGTTGTTGGTTAAGCCACAATGTGCGGATTATTGATGCGATTTTCAACGTTGGCCAGTACCAATTGCTTTGCAAGTTTATATAAAAATATGCGTCTTCTTTCTTTTCTTGTATTTTCATCATTTAGCTTACATATAATGTAACTTGCCAATGCCATCACATCAATCATGTTGCAGAAAAACGCGTATGTCCAGCGTCAGGTTGACCGTTTTGTTGTGTAATGAGTTAGCATTTGATCCATCGTATCGATTCCGGCTTTAGTTGAATTAAAAAATAAAATTGCTTCCGGTTTCATGGCTACGCCTTCAACATGTTTCGTGTAATGCACGGTTGAAATTAAATTGACTGCCTTATTTTTTTTGGGCACGTAGCTGCAAAGTGCAACAAGATTTTCATGAAAACCAATCACACTTGAAAGAATTGGTCGTCTGGTGCTCTTCATAACTTCCTTAGGAAGACATCTTTTGTTTGCTCGAATGGTGACAACAAATGCCAGTCCCATAGCAGCAAGTCGTTTAGCGCCGTTCAATGAGGTGAAAAAATTATCAGAAATAATTGTTCTGCCGCTGTTTGCGTAACAATTTGCGAAATACATTAGAACGTTTTCACCTTGATTTATCTCCCGATTGTCTCCTTCCTTTCCAGTGTATAGTTTTCCTTTCAATGGAAATTTAGTCTTAGCATCGCATGCCCACCAAACTTTGATCCCATACCTTGTAGGTTTTGATGGGATATATTGGGTGAACTTTGTGCGCCCACGATACGGAAACAACTGCTCATCGATGGTGATATTTTCATAAGGTTCATAATAATTTTGCAGATTTTCATTGAGAAAATTCCAAAGGTCCCGGATAGGAGCTGCTTTATCTGTTTGCTGTTGGAATGCCCGCGTACGACTATTATCGAAACGAATATATCTGGACAGAGTAATTAATCGTTTGTGCAACATAGCCGCACGGAATATGGGCAGCGAATCAGAACGCCACAATATACTGGAGTCTTGCATATTATTATGGCTGAGACCAGAAGCCAACAAAATCCCAATGAATGCATCTAGCTCAGAGCTTGTCAAATCAATCCATTTTCTTTGGGTAGACTCTGGATGTTCTTCATTCCATTTTCTAATTTATTCTCGCCCATGCCGATTTGTTTCACTAATGATGACGAACGTAATATTGGTTGAGAAAAATAGCTTGAATACCTCAACTGGATTGGTGAGCCTTGTTTTTGTTCCAGATTGAAAACGCTGGCGCAAACGAGATGCAGGGGGTTCAGTTTCTTTCCATTTAGTACCGTCTTTACCATAAAAACAGCCTGAGTCGACTTCATTTGCTGCTTCAGCATCATTTCCACTTTCTTCTTCTTCATCTACGTCTTCATCACTATCATAAAGTTCGTTAGGTTCAATTTCCAAATCATTTTCTATGTCTGATGCATCATCTTCTGGCACATAATCAGCAGTGTCGTCACCATCGTTTTCAAAAACATCATTTTCATCAGCTTCTACCTGACTTTGAAAATCTCGCACTAATGCCTCTGAGAATTGGGGTTGCAAATTCGCGCTACGCAAGCGTGTATTATAAATAAATTCCAGTTCATCAGCCATAATATACTAACAACGCAACAAATCTACCTGCGTAAAATTATTCACAAGTTCAAAATTACCGCACAAAAACTAGATTACTTCTTCACTGTTCAACGTTCAATGAATAACTAACTCACAAATAAAATCAGAAGAAAGAAAGAAGCATAAAAGAATAAAGTAAATACAAATTTCCAACTCGTGCCATGTGCTTTGCCTATGCGTTCATACAAAATGCATAGGGGTCTGGCCAGACACCATATACCAAAAGTAAGGTGAAGATTTTTTATTTGGCTTTTTTTCCTGTTCCAAGGACTTTTTTTCAATTATTAATTTATACATCGAAAGCCAACAATATTTTGGGAGATTACCCGAAATTACAGCCATGTACCTAAAATAGAAGTATGCTAAATTGAAGCATGAAAATGAAATATGTCTGGCCAGAACCATGTGCCACTTCGAGGGTGAAAAATCATAGCGACATCGTAGTCTAATGGTTAGAGTATTTGCCTGACAATCGTGAGGAACGCTGATCAATACGTGTCAGCTCCTATTGGTTTTTAAATTTTTATACTTTTTTAAATTTATATTATATATTCTATTTATAGAACAGTTGATAAACTACTTACAGGTAACATCAGTGTAATGACTTTCCTCCAATGACATCACCATGTTAAAATAAGTAGTTTAGTAATTGAGAGGTAACTGGTGAACACTTAAGATTTCAATACCTAAAACTCATTACATGGTAATGAAAGGTTTTGCTGGGCCCAGCAAAAACTTGGTAATGACTGGTCATTACTCATGCATTACTTAGATCTCATATCTCCTTACCCTTTGAATTACTTTTAAACTGAATGTAATGAGTTACCCATAATTATACCCCACACATTACTAATTCACAATAGCTGAAACAAATAATATATGTTATAAATCATTAAAAACAATAACTATGGCGTAGCCTAGGAATTAGCGTTTTTGCCTGACAGACATAAGATTCGCTGATCAATTCGTGTCAGCTTCCATTGTTTTGTTTTTTTGTTTTTTTTCGTAATTTATATTAAACATCCCCAGCAAAACCTTGGTAATGACTGGTCATTACTACATGCATTACTTAGATCGCATATCTCATTACCCGTTGAATTACTTTTAAACTGAATGTAATGAGTTACCCATAATTATACCACACACATTACTATTTCACAATAGCTGAAACCAATAATATATGTTCTAAATCATTAAAAACCATAACTATGGCGTAGCCTAGTGGTTATCGTTTTTGCCTGACAGACATGAGGATCGCTGCTCAACTCGTGTTAGCTTCCATTGTTGTTTTTTTTTGTAATTTATATTAAACATCTATTTATAGAAATGTTGATGTTCATTAAGCAGTATTTAATAACAACAAGTTTTGTGAAAAATAGACATGTATAACAGTTGCCACAATAAATGTGTACATAAGTTAAAGCAATAAAAATCATAGTGATGTCGTGGTCTAATGGTTAGAGTGTTTGCCTGACAATCGTGGGGTACGCTGATCAATACGTGTCAGCTCCTATTGGTTTTTAAATTTTTATACTTTTTTAAATCTATATTCAACATCTATTTATAGAACAGCTGATAAACTACTTACAGGTAACATCAGTGTAATGACTTTCCTCCAATGACATCACCATGTTAAAATAAGTAGTTTAGTAATTAAAAGGTAACTAGTGAACACTTAAGATTTCAATACCTAAAACTCATTACATGGTAATGAAAGGTTTTGCTGGCATGGTAATGAAAGGTTTTGCTGGGTCTATTTACAGAAATGTTGATGTTCATTAAGCAGTATTTAATAACAACAAGTTTTGTGAAAAATAGACATGTATAACAGTTGCCACAATAAATGTGTACATAAGTTAAAGCATTAAAAATTATAGCGATGTCGTGGTCTAATGGTTAGAGTGTTTGCCTGACAATCGTGGGGTACGCTGATCAATACGTGTCAGCTCCTATTGGTTTTTAAATTTTTATATTTTTTTAAATTTATATTCAACATCTATTTATAGAACAGCTGATAAACTACTTACAGGTAAAATCACTGTAATGACTTTCCTCCAATGACACCACCATGTTAAAATAAGTAGTTTAGTAATTAAAAGGTAACTAGTGAACACTTAAGATTTCAATACCTAAAACTCATTACATGGTAATGAAAGGTTTTGCTGGGTTCTTTTAAAGGTTTGTACATCGTAGTGTACAAGGGGATTGAAAGAGTTAAAATATCTTCCTACTATTTGTGACCTGCAGCGTGGGGAATCAAATTCTGGGCGACCTTTATATGGACACTTTGTCCAACCATGGACCGATTCAAACTAAAACCAACAGGTTTCGCTCGTGGGCCGATGTAAGTAGGTGTACCATATTTCTTAAGATATCTTAATATTTGCGACCTGTAGCGCGCGCACAAGAATAAATGGGAAGACAGACAATCGAAACAAAAAGTGATTCTGAGTCGATTGTTATAAAGGGTGGTCCAACTAAAACGCACGATGCTGTAACGACAAAAGTCGGTTCTCGTTTTTGTCTACATAAGTTATTAACATTTTTAGTTATATTTTATTGTCATTGTTTAAATTTAACGGAATTATTAATAACGACATCTATTTGTCAATACTTGCATCACTAATCATATACTACTAGGTGATACAACACTGTCACATATGTTTTGTACTAAATGTTACTAATATATAACACAGTGCAGCACTAAAATCTTGAACCAATTGAGACCCAAAATATAGGACAAAAAGATAGCCAAAAGCAAAACAAACAACTCTTCTTAACAAGCCGATTTAATTTGATGACTCCTTCACATAGTTATAGCCCCACAAAGTCTTCAAAAATTCAATAAAAAACCAAAAACTCATCACTTTTAATTGATTTTGTTGATCGTTCTTTTATAAGAAATCAATCTTAAAATATACAAAATATAAGAAAACAAAGCTAAACGATAACAAAGTAAGGATGTTTTCAACACAAAACAAAAACAACGTCTGCATACTACATCTGGTGTCCGCGAACAATCGAATAAGTCCGACTGGTCAAAATAATATAAGAGGTACCCATTTCTAAATTCAGCAGTAAAATTTGTTTTTTGCGTTTTCATTGAACGTTTGGGCACATAAATACCACAAACGTAGCAATACAGGTTCAGCTTCCAACACTTTTCCATATCAACTTTTCTTTCTGCAATGTATGCAGTAATATTTAAATTCCCCAAATTAATTTAATTTGAACGTGCAATCAAAACAATGCAAATTTTTTGACATTTGAAATATGCCGTTATTTTGCATCAAACAATCATTCAAACGGACGGTGTTTACATGTTACAGATTTCTCTGCGACATGTCTTCAATAAAAAACTCAAAGGGCCCCAAACATTTTCATTATATATTTCAATTTTAATTTCAATAAACATACAATTGAAAGTGATTTCTTGGTCCTTTATTGAATTTTTGATGATTTTGTGGAGCTATAATTGTCTGGTCGAGTTCCTTAGCCTTAGCTAATAATTCAAAACCCTAGGGGTTTTCTTCTACTATCATAAGCTTTCAGATTTTGGGGGTCTCAATTGGTTCAAGATTTTAAAGATGAAAAATGTGCTACTGTGTAATTGGTACTACTGTAATATATGTTGTATTAAAATGTTTGTGTGTGTTTGATCAGCAAGTATAAATGGCAGTGCTGTTGATCAATTTGAGTCAGTTAGCCAGTAGACGACCCAGGGATGGGAAAGTTGATACGATCGTACTTTTTTTGATACTATTTGATTCAAAAAAGTATCGTAGTACTCCCGGGTCGCATTTGATACTCTTGCATCGTCATAACTACTCAAGGCTTAGAAAATACAAATAAATCTCAGCTTTTTTCCATCATGTGCAAATCACGATCGTGAATACACTCCATATTTACTTTTTGCCTCTATTGTCAATTTCGCTATTTTCTCATCAAATCTAGCTATTTTTAAATGCATTAAGCGTGATAAAATATGATATTGCTATTATCCGGGTTTATATCAATTTTTATAGGTGTCCGGATGTTTTAACGCAAAATTTTTAAACAAAACATCTTTCCGATTTAAAGAAAAAATTAAACAAAAAATAACAGTTTTTAAAAAATCAACCGGCTCTGAATTGCCCCATAGATTTTCAATATTTTTGATCAATTTTTGGGTGTTTAAAAAATTAATTGAAAGTCTGTACCCAGAATTGCAAGTGTTTCAATAAAATTGAAAAATTAAAAATTATTTGGATTTTTGTTTTTCTATTTCATATTATTGAAAAGTGTGTGGCCAATACAGACAAAGAAAAATTCTGAATTTTATTTAAAAATCCATAAATATTTGAAATTTTATTTTTGTTTAAAATAAAATTCCCAAAAATGTATGAATTTTAAATTTGGAAAATAAAAATCTCAAAATTTAGAGAATTTTATTTTTAACAAATGTTTGAATAATTCTTTGAATAGTTATTTGAAAAATTCAATATGAAAAAATAAAAACCCAAACACCAACAATAAAAAATATTAAATACACAAAACTTGCAACCAAACCAGCAATTTCGCATTTTTTTCTAATTTTGTCGGTGTTTGCAAATTTTATCAATAAATTAATATTTTTATATAGCGTCTTATATGCAAATTTCGCAAAATAGCTCTTTGAATAATCGTTTGGTGGAGTTCCTTAGCCTTAGCTAATAATTCAAAACCCTAGGGGGTTTCTTCTACTATAATAAGCTTTCAGATTTTGGGGGTCTCAATTGGTTCAAGATTTTAAAGATGAAAAATGTGCTACTGTGTAATTGGTACTACTGTAATATATGTTGTATTAAAATGTTTGTGTGTGTTTGATCAGCAAGTATAAATGGCAGTGCTGTTGATCAATTTGAGTCAGTTAGCCAATAGACGACCCAGGGATGGGAAAGTTGATACGATCGTACTTTTTTTGATACTATTTGATCCAAAAAAGTATCGTAGTACTCCCGGGTCGCATTTGATACTCTTGCATCGTCATAACTACTCAAGGCTTAGAAAATACAAATAAATCTCAGCTTTTTTCCATCATGTGCAAATCACGATCGTGAATACACTCCATATTTATTTTTGCCTCTATTGTCAATTTCGCTATTTTCTCATCAAATCTAGCTATTTTTAAATGCATTTAGCGTGATAAAATATGATATTGCTATTATCCGGGTTTATATCAATTTTTATAGGTGTCCGGATGTTTTAACGCAAAATTTTTAAACAAAACATCTTTCCGATTTAAAGAAAAAATTAAACAAAAAATAACAGTTTTTAAAAAATCAACCGGCTCTGAATTGCCCCATAGATTTTCAATATTTTTGATCAATTTTTGGGTGTTTAAAAAATTAATTGAAAGTCTGTACCCAGAATTGCAAGTGTTTCAATAAAATTGAAAAATTCAAAATTATTTGGATTTTTGTTTTTCTATTTCATATTATTGAAAAGTGTGTGGCCAATACAGACAAAGAAAAATTCTGAATTTTATTTAAAAATCCATAAATATTTGAAATTTTATTTTTGTTTAAAATAAAATTCCCAAAAATGTATGAATTTTAAATTTGGAAAATAAAAATCTCAAAATTTAGAGAATTTTATTTTTAACAAATGTTTGAATAATTCTTTGAATAGTTATTTGAAAAATTCAATATGAAAAAATAAAAACCCAAACACCAACAATAAAAAATATTAAATACACAAAACTTGCAACCAAACCAGCAATTTCGCATTTTTTTATAATTTTGTCGGTGTTTGCAAATTTTATCAATAAATTAATATTTTTATATAGCGTCTTATATGCAAATTTCGCAAAATAGCTCTTTGAATAATCGTTTGGTGGATAAACTGAATAAGAAATAAAGTACAGTAAAAAACTAATGTGCTAATTCATAAACAAAATTTATTTGGTATTTGAAGCTTGCTATAGTTAAAATACATATTTCGCTTAATAAGGAGTTATTAGAAATCTTGATTCATAATCGTATTTTCAATATAAATTAATTTTTCGATTTGATACTGGCAACACTATTGTTTATTTTCTCTCTTCTCCCAAATAAGTCGTAAGTGATTTACAAATTTAGTAAACGATTGACTCGGTAATCGGAAGTGAAAACTTTATTTCCTTAAATTAGAGAACTAATGATGTGCTAAGATAAATTTAAAAGCCATTAAAAATATTTTTTTTTATTTACAAAGCAAATCAATGGAAATGTGTGTAAAAAATAATTTTTTAGAACATATTATTCAAAGCATACAAAAGTAATCGAATTTCGAATAATGTTTTGACAGTCTACACATCACTATTGTTTTGTTTTTCTTTTTAATTTTATTTTTAAATTTTTTTGTAAATTTTTTCGAAAAAGGTCATTGGCTACGCAATTGTTGTAGTTTTTTTCAGTTTGATGGATGCAAGTTGTTGGAAGCCACACATTCTAGGGATGGGATGGCTTTAATAAATAATTTCATGCCTGAAAATTAAATAATTAGCAACTAAATGGTGGCTTCCTCACTCCAAACTTTATAAAAGGTTTAAAGTTAGTGAGTACCAACTATAAACCTTTATTATTTTCTTCATTATTAAGTAAATATGAATACTGTTTTTCACAAATTAGCTTAAAATCCTGCAATAAGACTGTTGTAAAAGTTTATGAATTAGACCATAAATATACAAAGTATATAACTAAATTCGCTATTTCGAGTTCTTTAGTTTTTATGGTGTTCGCAGATTTGATCGATAAATTAATACCTTATATTCATAACGCGCAATTGTGAAAAATTGTATATGCTACAAAAAATTAATTAAAAAACTTAATCAACGATTTATATTCCGCTAACGAATATATTGATTCAAAACTTTTCTTTATTGCAAAATATTTTTTTTTGCGAATTATTTTTGCAAACTAGCCACTAAACTTTTTTATAAAAAATGGGTATTATTATTCCTAGATTATATATATTCCCCTAACTCCCACTGGAACATAGTGAGCCTAGATTATGAATTTAAAATAACCGCACTTAAAAAATTGCAAAATAATAGCGGAACGCGAAAAAAGTCTTTATGGTACAAAATATTTGCTAAAAGGCATATTCAGCGATTTACATTCTGCAAACGAATATATTGATACAAACATTTTCCTTTTTGCAAAATTTTTTTCCGAATTGTTTTGCAAACTAATCACCAAACTTTTTTATAAGAAATGGTTATTATAGTTCCTAAAATATGAATTTAAAAAAAGCGCACTCAAGAAATTGCAAAGTAATGGCGGAACGCGAAAATAGTCTTTATGGTCCAAAATATTTGCAAAAAGGTTTATTCAGTGATTTACATTCTGCAAGCGAATATATTGATACAAACATTTTCCTTTTTGCAAAAATTTTTTTGCGAATTTTTTTGCAAACTAACCACCAAGTTTTTTGATAAGAAATGAGTATTAAAGTTAATAGATTATAAATTAAAAAACCGCAGTTAAAAAATTTCAAAATAATGGCTGAACGCGAAAAAAACATTTATGGTACAAAATATTCATTAACAAGCTTAGTCAGCTTACATTCTGCAAACGAATATATTGATGCAAACATTTCCTTTTTTTTTTTTTGTGAACGAACTTCAAAACTTTGGTATAAAAAATTGATATTTTAGTCCCTAGATTATAAATTAAAAAAAAACCCCACCTAAAAAATTGAAAAATTATAGCGGAACGCGAAAAAAGACTTTATGGTACAAGAAATTAATTTGAAAACTTAATCCGCGATTTACATTCTGCAAACGAATGTATTGATGCAAACATTTTACTTTTTTCAAGATTTTTTTCGCGAATTTTTTTGCAAACTAATTACCAAACTTTGGTATAAGGTATTGTGGTCTCTTGATTATAAATATTAAATAACCTCACTTAAAAAATTCCAAAATAATGGCTAAATGCGAAAAAGCATGTCGTGATATTATTATATGAAGGGAACAAAATGTTCAGAACTACTCTTAATATAAAATTTTGTTAACTACATGCTAATCTTTATTATAAATTTCAAATTTTACCAATTTTAAATACATTTATATATATTTTTTTATAGGAAAATAAAACTCCATAAAATTCAAAATACTATTCAATAGAGAATTTTTCCTTTAAAACTCTTTACTGAATTTAAAAAAATATCATAAAGAATTTTATTTAAAGGTTATGAAGTATTTTTCTCAAAAAAATACTTGAAGAATTTTATCACTAAAGAATTTTAAATTTTAAGCTTTTCTGTTGTCTGGGCCAATATTAAAATACGAATACAAGAGAGAATACATTATGCAATGAACACGAGAGAGGATAAGGACAACACAAAGCTCCAATATTCTGTAGCAATAATTTAGAAATAACTTAAGTTATGTGATACTATAGCTAAGATCAACCTGTGATTTTCTGTGTACTGTGCTGTAAACATTTATTTAATCATTTATTTATTTAAAATTCTGTGTAGTGATGTCCAGTTTTTTAATTAAGAATAAATTATACAAAATAAAAATTTTGACGATGTAACAAAAAACTGTAAGTTGAACTGTGATATAGTATTTAAGCTATTTTACGAAAATTATAAATGAATTTAATTTGTATTTGTCGCCAGATTTTAAGCAAATTTACGCTCCTGAAGAAGTTTGAATAAAGCAAACGAAACGTTGAGCAAAAATATGAAAAAATTGATTTTTATTTACAAATAAACACAATTATTGACCAAAAATAGCCGGTGAGGAAACACCTTATAAATCTAATCTTAGTTTTTTAAATTTGTTTTTGATGTTGAAAAATAAATAAAATTAAAAAAGCATATAAATTATTCTAAAATAAGAAAATAATCACTGCAAACGTGTTTTTTTATATTTGCCAAATTTTGCAATTTCTTATAGGAAAGAAAATATTGATCAATTTTATTTTATTTATATTTTTCTAATAATATTGAAAGTGTGTATGAAAAGATCAATAAAATGGAAATCAATTATATTGACCGTGTGTGCTCGGCTTAATATTGTGTAACTTTTTGTCTCATTTGCTATAATTTTTATTGAAAAAAACTCAAAAATATATTAATTTTGTTATTTGAATTCATTTTTGTACACAATTGTGTAAAAAAGCCCCTACAAAAATTGTATACTACTTACGCATTTTTTATTTATGCAGTTTAATAGGAGTGATCAAATATAAAAATATTTTAAATATAAGTCCGCGTTTAATCAAAATTTATGACACGTAATTCGAAAATGAAATAGAAATAAATAAGGCCGCGACTTTTATACATAACAGATATAAAAATATGTACTAAAAATATGCGCTGAAAAGTAAATAAGAAATAAAAAATCATATTTAATACCGGAAAGCGGCGCTTTAAACTAAAATCCAACATAAAGTTGTTGCAACAGTATGCTTTTTATTTATACAAATTCTTTCTTTAGTTTATTTTTATTTAAAACATAATTTAAATAATAAAAAAAATATTTCATAAAAAAATCATTAAATGAATGTTTCACTTGCCAAATCGATTAACTCCACTCTCAGAATTTTATAAAACTTTAATTTCAGAACACTTTATTGACCCCTAACTGTAAAATATTCAAATCAAATTTCTCTGATAAAAATACTAATACTACTAAGGCCCGTTAACTTATCTCAATTTATACCCTGGTTAAGACCTCTACTAGCCTTAACCACTGGTAAACATATTTTTTGAATAACTTATCTAAATTTTAACCAAGCATTTCTTCTAACCAATGCTAAAATTTAACCATAGAAATTTCTGTGGTTAAGAAACTTAACCAAGGCTATTTAGAACAATTCACCCTACATAAGATATTTTAATACATTAGACTTGTAATGATGATTATTAAAAAAATGTAAAGCGCAGCTTTAACCAAACTTTGACTAAGAATCGTTTATTTTCGATGTGCATTTCCCCCACTTTACCAAAACTTATAAAAATTGCATCAGTACTTAAAATCGTGCACAAATTTTTGCTCTTTAGGATTTATGTTTCTGTGATAGCTTACAGAAATTGGCCTCATATAAGGAAATAGGAAAAATTTATTTTTTTATTGGTTCAGGGAGCCAAAATCTGTCTTGAATAATTAAAACCAAAAATGGTGACCAAAAATGGTGACCAATATTACAACAATTTGAAACGAATTATACACCTCTACAAAATGAAAAGTCGATGTTGGTAGAAGCTTGATACATACTTTTAGTATTTTACTTGCTGATTCCAAATCTCTATTCCGAATTCTCTATCACCTCGCAATTTTGAGAAAATCGTGATTAAAAACGCGAAAAATAGCTTTCTACGAATTTTAAAATACTACACAAAACGCATTCAAATAGCTTAAGACTTTTTGTTACGATGGTAGTAAAGAATGAATTTTTTTCTCTAAAATACATAGGACAACATTTTCTTAATTTGTGTACCGTTATAGAAAAAAATTCTTTTGAAAACCACTCTCAGAAAAACAATTGTTCCATCAATTTTGGGTAACTTACATTTAAGAATTTGGAATCAGCGTATCAAATTCAAAATGAATCATGTATCAAAGCTCAAGAGTACTGAATGAAGTACAAGACTACTGAATTTAATTCTTAAATATAAAAAAGCGCATAGAAATCACTCTCGAATTTATGAAATGTGAACCAATCATGTTTTCAATATTTTAAAAGTATGTGAGGAACCCCTGGACAACCCACAGTTTTGACTCGCAATTACAAAAAGATGTAAAATCATGCACAGCGATTATTTTTCTACTCACTTTGATGTGCTGATCACATAAATTGCCTTAATTTAATAATCTATCACAAAATTTCCACAATTTTTTTTTTTTAATTTTATGCGCGAATCTTTCCGCGGTTGTCTCGATTAGCACGAAATACTTATTAATTGTTCCAATAATCCACTTTTATTTTATAGACTTACCAAATGGATTTAATTAAAGCACCTCTCGTAGTATGCAAAAAGACACAATCATTTTATAGCATTTAGCGACAGCGAATCTTAAAAAAACGACGTGGTCAAGTGTATTATTTTTTTTAAGACCAGAAACACACAAAAAACCGCGAGAAAAACTTTTAATTTTCCCGTATTGAAAAAAAATTTTTGTTATTAATTTTTGTTTTTCTTTTTGATTTTATTCTGACATTTCATACTAAGGTTAACTACCCAGAGTTAAAATATTGATAAGTTATTATGGTTAAATTTTCATAGGGATAAATATTTAGTATTGGTTGGGTTACCCATGGTTAAGGTAAAGTTAACTTCTCGAGAAAAGTTAATGGGTCTAAATGACAAAATTTATAATTTAACAAGAATTGAAAAGAACATTATTTACTATTTTCTCATTTTTCTCATTAAGACTCATTCATTTTTCAATATGGAGTTAATCGATTTGGCAAGTGAAGCATTCAAATATGCAAAAACATGCACTTAAAAGCAAAATATACAAATCTTTTTTTTTTAATTGTGAGTTATATTGAAATTGCGCTAACAAGCGTAAATCAGGGTTTTATGAATTTTTTTCTTATTGTATTAATTAAAAAGAGCTAAAAAAAGTTTTAGTTCTCTTGGGGTCAAAAAAGTACTCTTCAAACAATTTTTTGATACCGACATAAAAATCTTATTTCCCATCCCTGAGACGACCACAAGGTAAGGTCTCTATTTTCCGTTTACTCGGTACGAAACTTCCGCTCGCTCCGCGTCTAGAGAAAACTGAGGTTAGCCCTTAGATTTTCTCTATTTTTCGTTATTTGGTACGAAACTTGCGCTCGCTCCGCATCTAGTTGCTAGAGAAAACTGAGGTTAGTCCTTAGATTTTCTTTATTTTGCGTTTATTCGATAGGGTACTTGCTCTCTCTTCGGGTCTAGTTATTAGAGAAAACTGTGGTTAGCCCTTAGATTTTCTCTATTTTTCGTTTATTTGGTACGAAAACTTCCGCTCGCTCCGCGTCTAGTTGCTAGAGAAAACTGAGGTTAGCTCTTAGATTTTCTATATTTTTCGTTTATTCGGTACGAAACTTCCGCTCGCTTCGCGTCTAGTTGCTAGAGGAAACTGAGGTTAGCCATTAGATTTTCTCTCTCTCGATATAGTCCTATTGAATTTATATTTTACCTTGTGGTCTATTAAACTACTACCGTGGGTTTAAACATAGAGCGGCCGGAATAAAACCCTATACCCATATTTTTGCTACTGGCTAGAGTGAAAAGTCGTCGTTTGTGAATCTATTAGTGCAAAGTTAACCGTGTTCTAGTTAATAATTCTTAAAAATAAATACATCAATAAAACATTTTTTAAAGCAATATAAACGGTGTTCTCTCTCTTTATTTTTTTTTTTTTGTTAAATAAATAATTGTAACGAACCCTGGACATCGCTGAGTTCTTTCCCAGCATACTGCAAAAAATGTGTCGTTACAATGTTAATTGTAAATAAAAGTTTTCAGAGAATTACACACAGAAAAGAAACTGGTTGGAATTCAATCGGAACCAACAAAATTTTTTTATTATTCAATAATTTTAGTTGCGGTTATTTATTCTATTTATAGAATTTATAATCCATAAACATTAAATTAACCTATTAACACAACAAAAATTCAAAAATTATAAATAAATTTCGGTAATTACAAAGGTATTAAATATAAATAAGTGATTGTACCTGTAACTACAAAAATGCGGTTGGCGAAAAATTCGATTGGAACTACGAAGCTGTTTTCTGTGTGTATCTTAATACTTTTTATTATGATAGAAGGATCTATGACAATTATGTGTGAAACAAAACATCGGCCAAATGCTCGCCATGGCTTCGGTGGCATACTTTTATCCGATGGTCCATATTTTCAATGACTCTGAGACATAGTTAAGGTTCAATGTCGTTAATGTGCCGAATTATCTCATCCTTTAGCTCTAGAATTATTCTTGGCTTATTGACGTACACTTTTTCTTTAAAAGGGCCATTGTTTCGTTGGCTGTGTGGCAAGTGGCACCATCCTGTTGGAAGCACATATCGTCCGCGTTCTTATCCTCAATTTCTTGCCACAAGAAGTCTGTTATCAGCTCGCGATAGCGAACACTGACGACGAGTCGAGGTTGATGGCTCTTCTGCCACACTATCGCGAAGAACAGCAATGTTTTCAGTAGAACTAACTGGGCGAGTATGCACAGGTGTTTTCACATTTCCTACAGACCCGGTTTGCTGAAAATTGCGAACAATTCTCCCGATCGTGGACGCATTTGGTCGATTATGCTGGCCAAAGAAGTGCACGAAATGCATTTTGATTTGAACGCCCATTTTCGTAAAAGGCTTCAACAATCTTATCGCGCTGCTTAATTATGTACCTCTCCATGGTTGAATTTGTCAAACACTGAAACAAAGAAATGTCAAATTAAGTTGGCCAAAAACTTGACGTTAAGGTGTGACTCACAATTAACATAGTGCATTATGTTTGGCTCATCCTTTACTAAAAGGTGGGTTTGCGTCCATTTTTTGGAGCTACCAACATCAGCACAAAATTTTACCTTGTCCACTAGTGCTGTAGAGTATAATAATAAGTTTTGGTGTAGGGTTGAAGTTGCAAAAAGTTGAATTTACAATCGGATCTTGTGGAAACAGTTTGGGAAGAGATGGAGTTGAGAACCGAATTTTTCTTAAAAAAGTAAAGCAGTAGTTCCGTTTAGTTTTTTTTTTTTAATGTGTGGTGCGGCTCTTTATAATTTGTGAAAAACTATAATTTGGCCCTCGGTGACAAATCCGTGCCCACCCTTGTTCTAATAAAACGCGAACAATCGCGAATTTCTAAAAAACCTGAAACACGTGTTCACTTAAATCGACTAGAGATTAAGATATGTAAGATTGACATTTAAATCACAAAATTCTTCATACAGAAGGGTCAAAAACTTGTTTTTTTGTAGAATATCCTTGCAAACAGGATATTTCTAGAAATGATTGAACATGTTATATATACCGCTGGACGCGCCTCAAAATACATTTCATATGACACCAACATTGCGTATATTATCTTTAGCTGAATACCAATTCTAAAAAAGGCATTTTTAAAAACGGTCCAACTCATGATATCTAATTCCTGGACCCGAAAAATTTTGGGAATCATCATAAAACAAACGAAGGTTTATTTTGAGGGGGGCACTTTTTTTTACTTGTATTCTGTCCATATAAAGTGAGTCGCTCTAATATACACAGAAAGAATTTAAAAAATTCTAATTAAATTTTTAAACACCTTTCTCATACCAAATTTGTAAATACACAGAACGAATTACAAAATTCCAATTAAATTCTTAAACACCTTTCTTATACCAAATTTGTAAATACAAAGAAAAAATGTATTTTTTTTTGTAACTTTGAATTTTTATTTTTAAACAATTTTTATATGAAAGATAACAATTTAGGCCCATTAACTTTTCTCGAGCAGTTAACTTTAACTTAACCATGGGTAACTAACCAATACTAAATATTTATCCCTATGAATATTTAACCACAATGTCAGAAGAAAAACAAAAAGAAAAACAAAAATTAATAACAAAAAATTTTTTTTTCAATACGGGAAAATTAAAAGTTTTCTCGCGGTTTTTTGTATGTTTCTGGTTATAAAAAAAATAATACACTTGACCACGTCCTTTTTTTAAGATTCGCGGTCGCTTAATATTATAAAATGATTGTGTCTTTTTGCATACTACGCGAGGTGATTTAATTAAATCCATTTGGTAAGTCTATAAATTAAAAGTGGAATTATTTGAACTATTAATAAGTATTTCGTGCTTATAGAGGCAACCGCGGAAAGATTCGTGCATAAAATTACAAAAAAATAGTGGGTATTTTGTGATAGATTATTAAATTAAGGCAATTTATGCGATCAGCACATCAAAGTGAGTAGAAAAATAATCGCTGTGCATGATTTTGTATCTTTTTGTAATTGCGAGGCAAAACTGTGGGTTGTCCAGCTGTTCCTCACATACTTTTAAAATATTTAAAACATGATGAGTTTTCTATGCGCTTTTTATATTTAAGAATAAAATTCAGTAGTCTTGTACTTCACGTGTACCAAAATTCTACAAATTCTTGATATCACACCTCAACAAACTTTCAGAGATTTGAGGTTTGATACATGGTTCATTTTGAATTTGATATGCTGATTCCAAATCCTTATATGCAAGTTACCCAAAATTGATGGAATAATTGTTTTTCTGAGAGTGGTTTTCAAAAGAATTTTTTCTATAACGGTACACAAATTAAAAAATGTTGCCCTATGAATTTTAGAGAACAAAGTTCATTCTTTACTACCATCGTAACAAAAAGTCTTAAGCTATTAA
>CATLKA010000046.1:0-28148 GCA_949987735.1 Leucophora obtusa
GGATTACTATTAGGGTTTGGGGTTCGGGAATTCCCGGGAATTCCCGGGAAATCCCGGGAAAAGTTTGCCGGGAATTCCCGGGAAAATAATATATTTTTCCCGGGAAAACGGGAAATTTTAAAAATATTAAATTTTTTTAAATTGTTTTTGTTTCGAATATGATTTTTTAATTTAGTCATAAAAAACATTTTAAATAAAAAAACATAAATGTCATTGTTAAAATCTTTTAAAAGGGAATACATTTATTTGACACACAAATAAAATCTTTGCCAAGTAATAAGGAGCATTTCAACTAATAAAGATTTTTCGCATAACTTATTCAAAATTTAAGTAGTAAAACCTAAAAACTTGGTAAAATGTTTAAAAGAAATATGAAAAAAAGCTTTGTTTCTTACAAATAATCGCTCTTACTATCTAAATTTTTCAAATGTATAATTTAGGTAAAGTCGACTTTAGTTAAAATATTGGGTGGCAGTATACCTTGACTTGGTTTATTTTTGAAGCATTCTGATTGGTTAATTTATTTTCAACCAATCAAAATATTTGAAAATATTTTTGTAAGGTTTTCATACACAAAATGAACAAAACCGTTTGATTAAAAATAAAATCGACTTTAAATTTAAAATATTAAGGGTCAATATTTTATAAGTAACGTTTTCATTAATAAATGTGAAAAGAAAATACTAATGGTTAAGGGTGGTATCTAGGGTTTGGGATTTCCCGGACTTTTTTATTTCCCGGGAAACGGGAATGAAAAAATTTGATCATTGAAATATTTTTAAACAAAATTGTTAATGAAAACCACCTATATAAGTAATTTTTGTTAAAAAAACACTATTTCAGTACAAATGCAGTCTGTGTAGTGAGAATTCAAAGTAAAAAATATCAGAATGTTGAACATTTGATTTCACATAAATTACTCGCAGCACTGCCAAATGAATTGCATGATTCCAGCAGAAAGCACCTACTACTGGACTGTCGGAAACAAACCGTTTCATCACACTTGGCCCATTAGATATGGTGGCCACAATGTTATTTTCCAAAGACAAATAAAACTCTGTGGTCTTAGTCTTTTTTGTGAACCAAATTTAGATGTCGGATAACCAAATTTAGATACCACCGTTAACCATTAGTCTTTTCTTTTCACATTTATTAATGAAAACGTTACTTATAAAATTATTGACCCTTAATATAGAGGAGTATTTTAAATTTAAAATCGACTATATTATTAATCAAACAGTTTTGTCCATTTTGTGTATGAAAACCTTACAAAAATATTTATATTTTCAAATATTTTGATTGGTTGAAAATAAATTAACCAATCAGAATGCTCTAAAAATAAACCAAGTCAAGGTATACTGCCACCCAATATTTTAACTAAAGTCGACTTTACCTAAATTATACATTTGAAAAATTTAGATAATAAGGGCGATTATTTGTAAGAAACAAAGCTTTTTTTTCATATTTCTTTTAAACATTTTACCAAGTTTTTAGGTTTTACTACTTAAATTTTGAATAAGTTATGCGAAAAATCTTTAATAGTTGAAATGCTCCTAATTACTTGGCAAAGATTTTATTTGTGTGTCAAATAAATGTATTCCCTTTTAAAAGATTTTAACAATGACACTTTTGTTTTAGTATTTAAAATGTTTTTTATGACTAAAATTAAAAAATCCTATTCGAAACAAAAACAATTTAAAAAATTTAATATTTTTAAAATTTCCCGTTTTCCCGGGAAAAATATATTATTTTCCCGGGAATTCCCGGCAAACTTTTCCCGAGATTTCCCGGGAATTCCCGCCCGGGAATTCCCGAACCCCAAACCCTAGTGGTATCTAAATTTGGTTATCCGACATCTAAATTTGGTTCACAAAAAAACAAAAAAACTTAATGGTCATGCAACTTCTCTTGAAGAAAACAACAAGAATAACGTTTCAGCTAAAATTAGCAACGTATCCGAAGAAAAAAGTGTAAGCTGAATAGGCATTAAAGGTTTTATGGTAGGGCAAACATTTCCTGAAATGGTATCCAAATTAGCTGCAGTCAATCCGCACCATAACTAGATCTTCGTTTATTCGAGAAAGTTTTTATAATAAAAACCTGGCATTGCAAAAAAATTAAACCGATGTAAAGAACATTATATTAAATTACTACAATCATGTAAAAGATATCATGATAAAAGAAATATCGAGCAATATTTCTAACAATAGGAGATTAACTATAATCTGAGATGAATGGACAAGAATATCACAAAATAGATATTTGAACATATGTATAAACGGAAATGATTCATTTTATAACCTGGGGTTGGTTTATATATCAGGAAGATGTAATGCTGATGAAATAAGAAGAATTGTAGAAATAAGAGTAGAAGAGTTTTATTTGTCTTTAGAAAATAACATTGTGGCCGCCATATCTAATGGGCCAAGTGTGATGAAACGGTTTGTTTCCGACAGTCCAGTAGTAGGTGCCTGCTGGAATCATGCAATTCATTTGGCAGTGCTGCGAGTAATTTATGTGAAATCAAATGTTCAACATTCTGATATTTTTTACTTTGAATTCTCACTACACAGACTGCATTTGTACTGAAATAGTGTTTTTTTTTAACAAAAATTACTTATGTATATAGGTGGTTTTCATTAACAATTTTGTTCAAAAATATTTACCGGGATTCCCGGGAATCCCGGGAATCAAATTTTTTCATTCCCGTTTCCCGGGAAATAAAAAAGTCCGGGAAATCCCAAACCCTAATTACTATAAGAGCACATGCTTCCTCACATGTAGGAAAAAATGGCTGTTGGAAGCATAGTCCAATACGATAATGACTTTAAGCACACCAGTCTCTTAGCTTGGCAATTTCTAAGTAACAACGGTGTGGAAGTTTTATAGTGGCCAGCACAGTGACCAGATTTAAACCCCATAGAGAATCTATGGGAGCTTTTGGCAGCGAAATACGAAAGAAAAAGCTTTAAAATTTAAGGGATTTCGAAATTATTGCCAAACAGGTGTGGTAAGGCATACCTTCACAAAATTGGTTGTGCTCGAGGATTCCATGCCTTCACGAATGAAAGGAGTAATCAAAAATAATGGCTATTCCACTAAATAATAAAAATCTAATTAATATGCTGAATTTTTTAACAACTAAAATTGATTAAATGTAAAATACATAAAAGTTGCATTTTTTTGCTCGCACAAAATAGGCACTAGTTTCAAAAAAAGTTCGTAAAAACTAATTCACATAAATAAATGCAATTCAAACTACTTAAAATATGAACCTACACATCAACGAATGTAATTACAAAAGATAAGTGCAAATAAAAAATCATTAGAAGAAATCAAAGCATGCTAAGATGATTTAGCGTAGCGTTGGATTTTTTATGCTCGCAACTGTATGTATAGCAAACAAAGATAGACAGATTAGATTATATTCTATATACTAGACAAATAGACAACACTACCAAATGTGCCTGTATGAATAGATGTACTGCTGCGAAATGTTATTGTCGTGGGTTATTGTTGTGAGATTGGAGAGCCAAAAAAAAAACCAAACTCACACACCCAAAAAAAATTGGATAAAAATGGAAACTCAATCAAGTGAATGATTTTCCATCGATAAATCCAGATAACATTCGTAATTTATGGCATAAATAGAATTGCTTAAAACAAACAGATTTTTATTGTCTATCAATAGTATCTCGTTATATATGTATGTATGTATAAGTATCAATTTCGTTATGTGTTTGTGCGTATATGTTTATTTGTTTATCGATGTAGTGACACTGAATGTCACTAAATAGTAAATCAATTTGCCGCTAAGATTCAATTACAGTTGAAAATTTACAAACTATGTAGTAGTTATACATTTTATACCATATATACTTTATTTAAGTTCATTTTAAATTTAAGTGATTTTTTATTATAAATTTTAGGAAAGCGTGATTTATGGGAATAAATTTTATTGTTTACGACCCGAATCTGTCAAGTAGTTTAAATGCAGTAATATATACATATGTATTAGAAGTAAATACATTGATAAGTTGTCCATGCATAAAAATACGAAAAATAAATCAAAATTTTAGAAAAGTTTATGAAATAAACTAAAAAAAAATAAACTAATAAAAAATACGTTTCCTAATAAATTTTTTGTACCACAGTCTTTTTTCGCGTTCCGCTTTTATTTTGCAATTTTTTAAGTACGTTTCTTTTTAATTTATAATCTATAATACACATTTCATACAACAAAGTTTAATAGGTAGTTGCAAAAAAAAAAAATCGCGAAAAATAAAATTTGCAAAAAGGATAAATTTTTTCACCAATATATTCGTTTGCAGAATGTAAATCGCTGATTAAGTTTTTTAATTAATTTTTTGTACTATAATCTAGGGTCTATAGTGCCAATTTTTTATTTTGGTGCTTAGTTTCCAAAAAAAAATAAAATTAATCGGTAAAAAAAATTTTTGCAAAAAGGAAAATTTTTCCGTCATTGTATTCATTTGCAGATTGTTAATCGCTGATTGAGTGTTTTAATTATTTTTTTCTACGACAAAGTCTTTTTTCGCGTTCCTCTATTATTTTGCAATTTTTTAAGTGCGGTTTTTTAAATTTATAATCTAAGGAGTATAATACCCATTTCATAAAACAAAGTTTAGTGGTTAGATGCAAAAAAGAAAATTTTGGTATAGTTTGCAGAATGTAAATCTTTTAATTAATTTTTTGAACCCCAAAGCCTTTTTTCGCATTCCGATATTATTTTGCAATTTTTTACGTATGGTTTTTTAAAATTCATAATCTAGGGCTATAATACTGTTGGAATAGTATAATTCCATAGTATAGTTCCAGTCTTGATTTTTATAACTAAATTATTATTTTCCATCCCTTGTTACAATCGATGTTTTGAGTCATACAAAGAGCGCACATAATGACCCTACAAACATTTAAAAGATAACTTCCAAGAAGATATTAAAGCGATATCTTCTATTTGTCATTTGAATGAAAATAATCAAGTAGTATTTACTTTGAAATTGTCTTCCTTTTATCACTTGGAAGATAATTCGGCGATATTTGGAAAAAAAATAATTCAAAAATTTTATCTTTTTTCATAACTTTTTATGACAATATTGCGGCAATATCACCTTTGTATCATTTGGAAGATAGAGCAAATTTGTTTGAAATCTTTTATCAATTTGGAAATAATTAAAACTAAATTTGTACAAAAACAATCAAAAGATATATAGGAAATAAAATCGTGAAAAGTTAAGATTAATTGCACGGGAAAAATCGGCTAAGATGAAATCAAGATACTTTATAAGTTGGTCAATGGATTATGTATACAGATATTGTTTTTCAGGCTTAAATTTAATAATGAAAAAATTAAATCGTTATTTTTATTGTACCGGGAGTTTATTTAGCGATATCCCTTTTATCTTCCATATGAGTTATTGCTTTCATATTGCCTGGAAATATTGTTTTAGTGTAACAGTTGTTTCCGACGGAGGAAACTTCCGGAATACGAAATTGATATTGCCGGCAATATATGTTTTCTTCGTGGCGATATGTTCGGAGAATCTTCTTCGTATTGCCATGTTTGCTGGGTGATATTGGTTTGAGTATGTTCCTGTTCCAAGGCACATAATAGAACAAATGCTTTATCAGTGATAGAGAGTCCCCCAATCTCTTTATTATGTATACTCTTTATATGACGGAGAATCTTCTTCGAATTGCCATGTTTGCTGGGTGATATTGGTTTGAGTATGTTCCTGTTCCAAAGCACATAAAAGAACAAATGCTTTCTCAGTGATAGAGAGTCCCCCAATCTCTTTATTATGTATACTCTTTGCTTTGCTGTATTAACAATTTTTTTGTTAAAATTATATCGAGGTTTTTTGGCGAATGTACACCAGGTTTGTGGCAGTTTCGCCGATTTGGGTTACTTTAAAAATCATTAAAAAAATAGTGGAAGATATGCAAATAATTAGAATAAGAAACATAAAAATTAAAGCTAAGATATGTAGATCTTCAATTTGAAAGAAATTTCTGAAAAATAATTAGTGGTTAAGAAATGACAGTGCTTTGAAAAAAAGTGGCGAAGGATCCCCCCTTTACCCTACATCACTTCTATATTTCCAAAATTTAATTACAGAGAATATTAAATTTATATTTTTAAATAGATTAATGTAACAGTTTTTTCAAATATGTTATTCTCAGTTTTATAAAAATAACTAAAAACTAGCACAAAATGACCCGAAAAACAGCCCAGGAAAATTTTCTGTTCCAAAGAATCGGTTGTAGAATAGCTACTTTTCATTCACAACCCCTTCTACTGTCGAATCTAAGGAGTGAGATCATAAAAATGTTAACACACATAAAGTTAAATAAAAACAAACCACTGAATTTTAAGACTTTAAACCAAATTTTTATTAAATGAAATTTAATGCAAAATCAAACAAAAAAAAAAAACCACATGAAATTCTAACCACTACGAACAAAGTTATCCACTTTTTCCGGAAACCCTCCCATTAAGGCTTTTATGGTAGTTTCTGTCACCTTTTTAGAGCAGGTGGTCCATCTACGTTTGAAATCTTGTATGTCCTGGGAGACCTTTTTTGTACCCTTTAATTCTCTTTTAACAAGAGCCCAATATCTCTCCACTGGCCTGAGCTCCGGGCAGTTTGGTGGATTTGCCTCTCTTCCAGCGCTTTCTTGCTGTAGTGACATGATGCTAAATCGGGCCAAAAGTTAGTGGATACATTGTGCTGACTCAAAAATGGAAGAAGTCTCTTCTGCAAACACTCCTTGATATAAATTTCGATGTTTATAGAGCCAGATGTCACAAATGACTGGCTTCTTTGGCCGCAGCTACATATGGCTTGCTATACTAGGAATTTGTTTAGGGAATGTCGTTTGCTTTTTCGACCTAAATTTTTCCGAAACATCAGCCAGGACATAAGTTTCGTCGTCCATTACACAACAGTTGTATTTTTGTATAAAATTTCATTTCTGAAAATGTTGCGGCAAAAGTTGTGATTCTTTTCAAAAATATGAATTTATGTCATGTGTTAAGATTTTGTAAATCGGATTAAGGGATTTTACTAAATTTGGGAAATAGGAAAATAAGTGAAGTTTTCACTTTAACTGCAATTATATCCTAGATCCTTTTACCTAATCAAAATAAGTTGATATGATTCTAAAAGCAAAAAGTATATATTTTTAAACCATATTAAAAATGATCCGTGGTTTAGTCAAGTATATGAATAAATAAGAAATTTTAAAGAAAAAATGGTATTTTTTCTAAAAGTTAAATTTGCGAATATTTCAAAAAGTAGATCTAATTTTGAAATTCGGTGTTCACATTCGGGATATTCATCCTAAAATCTATCAGAATTGATATGTCATCCCAGCAAAATATTGGTAATGACACCTCATTACTATCTGCATTACCAAAAATGATATATCATTACCTTTTGCATTTTATAATATAAAATAATGACTTCCTAATAACGGGCTATTGTATTCATTGTTTCTAAATATAAAATAATGACTTACTCGTAATAGTTTAAATAAGTACTGTTTACACAGTTAAATTTTATACATTTTTATTTATTATATGTAAATATGTTTTGTATTTAAATTTTTATGACGAGTCCTAAAATCATGCACTAGAAAAAGTTAAATTTTTTTGAATGTATTTCTTTAAACTAATAGTATTTGTGTAACTCCTTATTTTTAAGAATAAAGTAAGCAATCGGATAACCACTTATAATTCAACTTTTTGTAAGGCGGTGTGTAACCACTTATTATTCAAAATCTCATAACTACTTATTTCTCATTTTTTCGTAAGCGAGCGGGTAAGCGTGACTACTTATAAAAACGTCCACTCCAAACAAAAATAATGAGTTTAAACTCCAAAAAATAAGTTGTGCGGAGCTATGAATTTCTATTATATAACCACTTATTTGGTAATGAAAGATTTTGCTGGGATATGCCCGATGCATTTTTAGTGTTGTACTTAATCAATGTGTAATAAAATATGTGTAATAAATAATGTGTCATTAATCAAAAAATTTTCTATTTTCAAAATACTGAAATTGTTATATTCAAAGGATTTAAAAAAAATAAATTTTGTGTAAGGAGTAAGATCATAAAAATGTTAACACACATAAAGTTAAATAAAAAACAAACCACTGAATTTCAAGACTTCAAACTAAATTTTTATTATATGAAATTTAATACAAAATCAAACAAAAAACCGCATAGAATTCTAACCACTACCAAAAAAGTTATCCACTTTTTCCGGAAACCCTCCCATTAAGGCTTTTATGGTAGTTTCTGTCACCTTTTTAGAGCAGGTGGTCCATATACGTTTGAAATCTTGCATGTCCTGGGAGACCTTTTTTGTGCCCTTTAATTCTCTTTTAACAAGAGCCCAATATCTCTCCACTGGCCTGAGCTCCGGGCAGTTTGGTGGATTTGCCTCTCTTTATACATAAACCACATTATTATCATTATACCACTCCAATGCTTTCTTGCTGTAGTGACAAGATGCTAGAGCTGGACTTAATCGTTCTTTTTGGTGACTCGGTCATATCGTTCAATAAAATTCAATGAACTAGTTCGTTCAATAGTTCTTTTTTGTTATCGTACTTTTTTGTCATGAGCTGTGTCTGAACAGTGATTCGTGAACGGTGTCGTTAATTCGACAATTTATTGGCGCTCTACATGTTACATGTTTATATTAATTTTATTGTGCATAGACTAATAGTGTCAGAAAATTACAATTTTATTAAAATTTTAAATTATTGAGACAAACATTTAATTCTGTAATAAAATTAATAAGGGATACAAAAAAGAACGAAATGAACGAAAAGAACGAATAATGGTGAAGGATGTCATATTGTTCAATGAACTGAACCGTTCAAATGAACTAGTTCGTTCATGAACGACACAACTCTACAAGATGCTAAGTCGGGCCAAAAGTAAGTGGATACATTGTGCTCACTCAGAAATGGAAGAAGTCTCTTCTGCAAACACTCCTTGATATAAATTTCGCTGTTTATAGAGCCAGATGTTACAAATGACTGGCATCTTTGGCCGCAACTACATATGGCTTGCCATACTAGGAATTTTTTAAGGAATTTCGTTTGCTTTTTCGACCTAAATTTTTACGCAACATTTCCTCGAACATCGCAAACATAAAATTCTTGACCAGGGAGCTGCGAAAAATAAGCCAGGACATAAGTTTCGTCGTCCATTACACAACACTTGTATTTTTGTATAAAATTTGATTTCAATTTTCGAGCTCTGGTTTTGGCCTTCAAATTTTTAAAGCGTTTCTATCGGGAACTTTTCGAACTTTGTAGGACTTTAGTCCTGCCTTACGTTTCACTATACGTACAAAAATGTCCGAGCACTGGGCTAACCGATCTGTTTTTCTGCCAGATGTGTTAGGAGCTCTCTTAAGGATGCTTTTAACTTTATATGCCTTACCAATGTTACGATAACCAGTCGTTGTTCTTGTTCCCGGCTTCCTTTCAATTGTTAGGTGTTCCATATACCTTTTTACCACTTTTGAAACTGTTTGGCGGCATACATTAGTTTCTTCAGCAATTTTTTTGTATGTCCATGTTTGGTTTTGTTGAAAATATTTAATTATTTTTAAACGCACTTTTCTTTCATCGTCTATATTGTAAAAAATTGCCAATTAAAACTCATGATGCAAATTAATTTATTAACTGACATATTTTTAAAATGTAAACTGCCGAAAAAAAAGATGGGAAGCTTTACACCAAAGTTATAGGCAAAAACGTGTGTTAACATTTTTATGATCTCACTCCTTAGATTGAAAAAGTACCACGGGTTTTTATATTAACTCTTTTGTACCTTCTGAATCGTGTAAAATCGACTTATGGCTCTAAGAAAATTTTTGTTTTCGAATTTTATTTGATGGAGCAGACTTTTCTCTATATGCTCCGAAAATTTCAATAAAAAATTCGAAGAAATTAAATTTTCACATTTATTTTTGTAAAATATGTTTAGTCCCAAACACTCAAAAAAATACTACAGGATATGCATTGGCTGGCATAGGTAGCCAACTTTTGTATGAAATTTAAAAAACCAGTTTCATTACCTATTTCATAAGGCAACAAATTTACCTATTGGCAATGATATTTTAACTGATGAGAATAGGTTACTCATCGAAAATTTGATTAATTTGTTTTGAAAATCGAAAAGTCATATTTAAATTTTTGATGTGTCGGTAGTTTGTATTTTTTTATAAAATTTATTACAATATTAATGGTAAAAATCTGTATAAAACGGTTAAAAATATAGCTTTATTGTATGTTAACTATAAAAAATATAAATAATATAAGGATAGAATTTTTTTCCTCATATGTGCGGCACCAAATTAATTTCACTAGTTGCAAGCCAATGATTTTAAATCGTGAAATTAATAAGGGGTAAGATTCAACAAATTTTTTGTTTTTATAAACTGTAATCCAATTTGATTATTTTAATTATTAATACCCCAAATAATCCCGGGTAACATTTTTTCGAAAAAGGTAAGTACTAATTACAATCAGGGATGGAAAAAGCTCCGGAAAGAGCCAAAATTTCGCACACTTTTTAAGAAAAGCTCGGAACCTATTTTTTTTCAAACTAAGCACCAAACTTTGATGTCTGAAATCAGTATACTAGTCTCTAGATAATGAATTTAAAAAACCACGCTTAAAATATTGCAAAATAATAGCAGATCGCGAAAAAAGACTTTATGATACACTCATAGAAAAAAGTTTGTAGAAAAGTTAGTAAAACTGTTAGTACTTCAACTTAACAAATTTTTAACTAATTTTTAGTTAAAATTGAATTTTTAGTTAATTTTTTTTTAACCTCCACATTACTAACTTACAAACTTTTTTGCTATTTTTTTTTTGCTGAATTTAGTTACTAATTTTTAACAATAAATTTGCTAACTTTACAGTATTTTTCTGAATTTTAGTTACTAATTTTTAACAGAAGATTTGCTGATTTTACAAATTTTTTTGTAAACTGAACCACCAATTTTGGAGCGCTTATAAACAGAATGTTAAATTACTCATAAAAATTACTGCATATTTTTAACTCTACAAAAATAATGCAAAATTTTAAATAAAGCTAAATTGAAATGGTTGAAAATTTGTCCTACTCATAAAATATCTAAATTATTAAAATTTATGAGAAAAGTTTCTATTTATCGTAATACATTAATTTTCAAAGATCAAGGTTTATTTTGGACGAACCATTTTAATATGAAAATTGTGATTAAAAGTATCTCTGGGGAGCAAGTGGAGTTTACGGGGATGACCCTAATTTGTTTCCCCCAATATTGTAGTTTTTAAGCTAATTTAAAAAATACTATATTTTTAATCGGCCACACCTTCTTTCCTGTGGGTGGAGCTTTAGAGGTGAAAATGGAAACTCAAATAAATTCGGAAGTAAATATCCGATCAGCAAACAATGAAAATCAAAAGAAGGGTCTCTGAAATACATTTTGTTATGGTTAACATATTATTGTCTATAAATATTACCACTTTTACAAAAAATCTTTCTTGGGAAATTTTCATTGGCATTGAAATATAATTGGCATTACTTTATCTCAAAGTCAATGCCAACAAATTTCATCACCATTCAATGCCAATGAAATTTTTTTCAATTCGCATTGATGAAAACAATGGCAATGAAATGTACACATAATTGAAGAATAAGCATTGTAATATATAATATATTAAAACATGAAAACAAATACTTCTTTCATCAATTATAAATGGGCATTTAGGCATTGAACAATTCCAATTGAAAAAATTTTAATTAATTGACACATTGAATAAACTGGTCCCAAGTATGTTTTAAATACACATTTATTTTTTATTTATTAATTTTCATTTCATTTGCTTTTTTTTTACATTTTTCCAGTCCACTAGTAATCTGCAAAAGTTTTGTTGATTTCAGAAAATTTTAGCAAAAATTTAGTAGATTTAACAGTTTTTGTTTTTGCTATTTCATTCTACTATTATTTTGCAATTTTTTTGCTGATTTCAGCAAGTTAAATTATTATTTGCAATTAACAAAAATTCAGCTCACATATTACTAAAATTCTGTAAATTTAACAGTTTTTTTTGCTGTTTTCATTTTATTAATATTTAGCAAACTGATTCTGCTAATAATAGCAGTTTTTTCTGCAGCATCATTTTTAACTAATTTTTAGTAACTTTTTCTGCTATTTTTACGGACTTATTTGTATGAGTGTAGAATAAATTAATTAAAAAACTTAATCAGTGATTTACATTCTGCAATCAAATAACATATTGATGGAAAATTTTTTCTTTTTCAATTTTCTTCGATATTTCTTTTTTTTTTGCAACTAGCCATAAAAACTTTTTGTATGAAAATTTTATTATAGCGAAAAAGTGCTTTATGGTACAAAAAATTAATTGAAAAACTTAATCAGCGATTTACATTCTGCATACAAATATATTGATTATAAAATTTTCCCTTTTGCAAAGTTTTTTTCTCGCGAATTTTTTGCTGCAACTAGCCACCAAACTTTGTTGTATGAAATGGGCATTATAGTCCCTAGGTTATAAATTTTAAAAACCGCACTTAGAAAATTGCAAAATAATGGCGGAACGCGAAAAAAGACTTTAAATTAAAAAACCTAATCAGCGATCAACATTCTGCAAACGAATATAATGATGCAAAAATTTTATATTTTGCATAAAATTTTTTTCACTGTTTTGTGTTTTGCAAACTATGCACGCAAAAAATAAAAAGGGGGAAATCACATAAAATAAGGGTATAAGTTACCTAGTTTTAGTATGTATTATAGCTTTACCCAAGTTTTGGGTATAACTTATATAATATGCTTGGCATAAAATAAGAAAACAAAAACTAACAATAAAAAAATCTCGGTAAATATTTCTTATTCTGTTTTTGGAACTGTTAGCACTAATTTATTAAACTTAAGCTATATTTTATTATTAAAACCATTTAATTAATTTAATTAGTTATTTCTTTATTTTATATTACAATTATTACATACATAAATTTTTTATCATTATCCCATAATATAACTAAATATTGACAATTTTTTAAATAGATAAGAAAAGAAAGTGATTTAACATAATGTAGAAAAGAATTTATAATGTACCAATAAAAAATTATATTTTTAGGTAATTTATATACAAATTTAAGGGTTTGATTTAAATTAAGCTAATGAAAACTATTTTTGCCTGTAGGAAATCGTTTTTACCAAGCATGTTTGTATAATATAGGGTTCTTCAACAGGGACGCTACAAAAGTAGAAAGACAGGGACAGCAAACGACGCCATATTTCTTTCCGCTCTTTTGACATTTCTCTTCAGTAAGGTTTGCCATTTCATGATGGAAAGATATACGAGCCCACAACGAGTCGAAATTATTAAAATTTACTACCGACATTCGGAGTCAGTGGCCTCAACGTTAAGAGCGCTACGTCCAATTTATGGTCGTCATAATGAATGGCTTCGTCATGAGTCATCATTGCATCCCGAAAAAATTACGGTTTGGTGCGGTTTATGGGCCCGCGGCGTCATTCGTGATGATCAAGACCGGCACGTTACTGTGAATGGGAATCGCTACCGTTCAATGATAACCGAATATTTTTGGCCCCAATTGGATGATATGAACTTGGAGGACATGTGGTTCCAACAGGACAGCGCCACAAAGCGAATGTCACAATCAATTTATTGCAAACCAAGTTTTCAGAACGTGTTATCTCACGAAACATTTATTTTGTAATTTTTTAAGTGTGGTTTTTTTAAATTCATAATTTAGGGACTATAATGATAATTTCATACAACAAAGTTTGGTAATTAGTTTGCAAAAAAATCGCAAAATTTTTTTTTCCAAAATGGAAAATTTTTGCATCAATTTTTGCATGTTAATCGCTAATTCTGTTTTTTACGCTATTATTTTGCAATTTTTTAAGTGCGGGTTTTCAAAATTCATAATCTAGCGACTATAATACCCGTTTTATAGAAAGAAGTTTGGCGGCTAGTTGCAAAAAAAATCGCAAAAAACAATTGCAAAAAAGAAAATTTGTCGATCAATATATTTGTTTGCAGAATGTAAATCGCTGATTTATATATATAAATCCCAATAAACCATAAAACGATACAGTATCGTTAACGAATTCAATTTAAGTATCATATTTGCTATCGTTTATGATACAAAAATATGAATTCGTAATGATATCATAATTTTTAAAAATAGCGATAAATTTTCTGAAATAGTCACATTTGCTTGTTCTAATTTAATCGCTAAAGATATCATATATACCTCTTTATTTCGATATCGTTAACGATATCATATTTTCATCGAATAGTGATAAAATGACGACAAAAATTTTGCAATATGACGAAAATATTGTCGCATTTCCTGATATTTTCGATATCATAACGATATCGATATTTCATGAAAAAACGATATCATTAACGAATGTGCATTTTTCTTCACAGTACAGTCACTTATGAATCGTTAATGATATCATTCTCGGACAAACGTATCATCGAAATGATATCGTTACGAATTCGAAACGATATCGTTTGGTTTGTTGGGATAAATGACGCCCTATGCTCTAGTGGCGCCCTATGCTCCCACTGGAGCATAGGTCGCCAAATCGCTGACTAAGTTTTTTAATTAATTTTTTATACAATAAAGATTTTTTTCGCGTTCCGTGATTATTTTGCAATTTTTAAGTGCTGTTTTTTTAAATTTATAATCTAGTTGGGTATCCATCCACTTCTATATATCGTCATATGAAATCAAAAAAGCCGTAAGTTAGCGATCTCATTCGAATGTTGGATCGCTCATTTTTTTTATTTTTTTTAATAAACAAGAGCCTGAGCCTGCGAGCTAATTTTATCCCTGATTAGAATTAATGGATGTTGGCCAAAAGTAAATTAATTCAATCCCTTCCAAAATCTGTTTCAGTATTAAACATTCTTTTAAAGAACAAATTGAAATTTAGCTTTTTTTCTTCATTTCAGAAATACCAATTTTATGCGTGTCCGGGAATATAAAGGATTCAAGAGCGACGGCAACGAGAAAAATCAAGAATGAGAAAAATATCTAAGAATTCAAAAATTTTTCACCGTATGGAAAATCTTTTAGGTTCTTACTTTTTCCTATAAAACAATAGAAACGCTAGCAGAAAATGTTGTATTTTCCTTTTGGAAAAACCTCAAATACTGAGAACTGAATCCGGGGATTTTCTGTGTAAAAAAGTTCTTAGAATCTGAGTGATTTTCTTTTGGAGAAAGTCTTCAGAATATAAAATAAGAAATAGTCATTAAAATCTGAGGGCATTTCGTAGGAAAAAGTCACCATTACCTGAAAGTTTTTTTTATATAAAAGTCCTTTGAATCAGAGGACTTTTCCAAAACAAAAAATACTCTTGGAACCTGATGGCTCTTCTATATGAAAAAGTACCGAAAAGCTGAAGGATTTTCTATGCGGAAGAGTTCTCAGAATCAGAGAGTTTTTTCTAAGAAATAACGAGGTTTTCTCAAGAAAAACGTCCGCTTCTGTATACTCAGGATCTAATCCATTTTGCAGAAATAATCCTTCAGAAATTGCAGGCGTTTCTATGAGATTCTGAACACTTTTGCTTACAAAAAACACATAGATTCGGCAAGACTTTTTCTGGTAGAAACCCTTCAGCTTCTGCAAACTTATTGCGCCTGTGGAAAAACACTCATGATCTGAGGACTTTTTTACAGAAAAAACACAAAACCTAAAGACGTTTTCCTGTAGAATATTCCTAAAAATCTGAAGAATTTTTCTGATAGGAAGAACCTCATAGTCCTTTGACTTTTTCCTACTATAGAAAACCACTTAGATTCTGTGGTTTTTTTACCGCAGAAAAATCTTCAGATTCCTTTGAATTTTTCGTACAAAAATATTTACCTATAAATTCTTAGAACTTTTTCCTTTTTCTTACGTTTTGAGGACCATTTCCTATAGAAAATAGCTCAGATTTAGAGGACATATTCCAATTGAAGAACTTTTAGAAGAAACCGTCAAATTCTGCAAATTTTGTCTACATTCTGAGGGCTTATTTCTATAGAAAAACACTTAAGATTAGAGGATTTTTTTACATAGAAACCCGTTGAAGTTATTATGAATATTGTAGTAATATTACCATTAATTTTCATTAAATCATTTGTTAAATTTACATGTATTCTTATCTATTTTTGAATAAATAAATTTGGATTTAATAAATTACAAAAATATCCTTATTAGCGGTGATTTTTGAAATTAAAAATTACCTAATATCAAAGTTAAACTGCAAATGTTTTCCATATTTTAAAATTGGTAATACACCTATTTTGCTTAGGTAATTTAACAAAAAATTATAGGTGATTTTTCGAAAATAACAGTCAAATGGAAATTACCTATTTTTTATTGTAATATTGCCGTAAAACATAGCAAACTATATGTTGCCTTTGAAAATAGGTGATATCACCCTATAGTATTATTACGATATTGAATGGGGGTATATTTAGTTGATCTCTTATTTTTAAGTAAATGAATGTTCTTTTTAGTTTGACTCTAGGTCATAAATTAATATCACTTTCTGTTTAAATTATTTTCAAATCAAAGAAAGATGATATAATTTTTACAAGTAAATTACAAAGAATAAAAATATATTTGAAAGAATTCGATAAGACCAGCAATACAGAATACGTATTTTCGGCTTTCGCTACAAAGCCATCATCAGTGTATTTCTTCTTGTGTGGGCTAATATTTTAATGTTTGTCTACTTATGTGACCGCTGAAAGAAAATCGAATTTCGTATCAACAACTCAACTTAGACTAACATCAAACAAATTTAACAATGCTATTTTTATCCTTTGTTATTATTACTCTATTTTGCTTTGAACCTTAATTCTTAAGATATCTCGGCTGATTCTATTCAACTCTGTGTACGATAACCACAGATTTTTGGATTACAACGAACCGTTAAATTTAAATGTATATTATTTAAATTATATTTTTGCACCGTGTCAATGTGTTTTAAGATGAATGGGGGAATATTTAGTTGATCTCTTATTTTTAAGTAAATGAATGTTCTTTTTAGTTTGACTCTAGATCATAAATTAATATCACTTTCTGTTTAAATTAAGTGATATTAATTTATGATCCGAATTTGGTTGTAGCAACCCTGTTTAGAGGTTGTGGCAACCGAATTAATTAGAGAGCTAGGTTGTCTCAACCGATATTTTCTATTATTTAAGCTAAAATTCTAGAACATTTTTCTGCCAAAAAAACGCATTTTTTATTTTTATTAATATATTTTGTCAATATTGATACATAATTTAAAATAACATATAAAAAATTAACATTAGTATCTACCATACATGGGAATTTTTCATTACCATTGAAATTTCATTACCATTAGTTCATACTAATGACAATGAAAAAAATTTCATTACCATTTAATGGTAATGAAATATTTTTCATTAGAAAAATCATTACTAATGGTAATGAAATTACACTAATGTATAAAAAAACTAATTACAATTGATTAAAAACCATTTGTTTACAAAAAAATTCAGACAAATGAAAACGAACAACGGGTTTGGCCGGGGAAGTTATAAAACATAATTTTTTAAGGAGGATCCATTCCATTCCGTTAAACTTTACCTGGATAGAAATAACAATGGAATGGAAAGTAATATTTAAATTCAAATGAGCATGAGCCTGAATGAGCATATTCCATCATCCATTTCAGCGAGTTTTACTTCATTTTTACGTTTTTCTGCCAATGGCAATTATTTTTTTTTAATTTATTCATTATCAATGGTAATGAAATTTAAAATCATTGTCATTAATCAATGAAATTAAATTTTAGAATCATTACCATTAATTAAAAAAATGGTAATGAAAATAATTTCATTACAATTGATATCAATGCAATGGTAATGAAATCATCAATTAATTAGTCCACCTAATTAATTAGTCCCATGTATGGTATCTACACCCAGCCAAAAAATTTGTTGTCCCAACCGAATTAGGTTCCAACCGAATTTACGAGGTTGCCTCAACCCCACAACCGAATTCTGAGGTTGTTACAACCGAACTCGGTTGTGGCAGCCGAATTTTAGAGGTTGTGGCAACAAATTCGGTTGTCACAACCGAATATCGAGGTTGTCACAACCGAATTCATTTATGGTAACCGAATTGTGGGGTTGTGACAACAGAATTCGGTTGCAGCAACCCTATTGAGAGGTTGTGACAACCGAATTTATTGGAGAACGAGGTTGTCTCAACCGATTATTTCTATTAGTTTAGCTGAAATTCGAAATTATTTTTTGCAATAAAAAACGGTTCCTTTTAGTTTTTATACATAAATATTAGGGCGGGTCGATTTAATAATCGCCCATGGCTCAGTGAAAATCGTATTCTAGGGATTAAAATAAGAAACTTTGCCGAAGGAAACATACCTCTAAAACGAATTCTACTACCCCCCAACTGTTGACTTTTGTCCCGTAGGGTCAAGTTTTGAAAAATCCCACTTTGACCCATTTAGAGTGCCCCAATCGAGTCCAAATGTATGACCGACCCCCACTAACTTTGGAGGGCCGATCCACCCATGCCAGTGGCACACCCCCTGGAACTCCCCTGGGGGGTTCCCCATACAAACATTTTAAAAAATCACCATTTTTGGCACTTTATTTTATTATTTTTTATTTATTTTATTTATTTTTATTATTTTATTTATTTTTTCTCTTTAGAAATTTATTTAGTCAGAACATATGTAAATGAAAAAATTAATTTAACTTAGTAATAGAAAAGAAAATAAAAAAATTACTGTTTGAAGTCTTTTTTGCTTTCAAGTCTGGGCAATTTCGCACGGCTCTCTAATGTCGTCACCATAACAGCCTCTACATTTTCCGGTATAACTCGTTTGGAAACGCTAGCTAGCAATTGAACGTGTCGTTCTGTTGCAGGTCGTTAAATAGGTTGTGTGGGTTTTTTAAGCCACCACAAGACACAGCTGCATGTCGTAAACTTACTTAAGCTAAATCGGTTACAGGTAGAATTGAGCATAAAATTATCATAAAGGATTTTCCAGAAGTAATAAAAGGCGCACTTGCTTAACAGAATTTGTGGTCAGATTAACGTTTAATTTACATGTAAGTACTTTATGGGCAGTTTTGACAACAAAATCGGTTACAGGTAGAATTGAGCATAAAATTATCATTAAGGTTTTTCCAGAAGTAATAAAAGGCGCACTTGCTTAACAGAATTTGTAGTCAGATTAACGTTTAATTTACATGTAAGTAAATTAAACGTTAATCTGACTACAAATGGTGATTTTTTAAAATGTTTGTATGGGGAACCCCCCAGGGGAGTTCCAGGGGGTGTGCCACTGGCATGGGTGGATCGGCCCTCCAAAGTTAGTGGGGGTCGGTCATACATTTGGACTCGATTGGGGCACTCTAAATGGGTCAAAGTGTGATTTTTCAAAACTTGACCCTACGGGACCAAAGTCAACAGTTGGTAGTAGAATTCGTTTTAGAGGTATGGTTCCTTCGGCAAAGTTTCTTATTTTGATCCCTAGAATACGATTTTCCCTGAGCCATGGGCGATTTTTTTGCCTCCCCACAAATCGACCCGGCCTAATAAATATATTATAAGTTTATATTTAAAATTAAATTTTTACAAATATTAAAAAGATGCCTCTGATTAAATAAAAAAATGAAGAGCACAAATCAAAGAGCAAATGTGCCATCTTAAATCGTGAGTTGTCAAGAAAGTGCAGCAAAATGTAAGTATAGGGTTTTAAAAACATTATACTACTAACTTTGAAATATAAGTATTTTTGGAAGATCGTTATATTAATTTTAGAGATGTGATTTTTAGTGTTCTAACACGCTTGATCCAAAAAATAAGTTAAAGGGGTTTAAAGCACTTCTTTTACTCTAAAAGTAATTAATAAAATCGAAGTATATATTCAGAAGATATGACAGTTACAAGTTTTTTAAGGCTCGAAATCCACATATATTGGCAAATATTAAAGAAGACAAAACGGGGTTTTATATTCACTATAAAATAAAATAATTTCCAACAAAACGGAAGTTAAAATTAAGGAGATATGGAATTTGAAATTACGATTAAAAGTGAATTTTTTGCTACTACAAAAACTTACAATATATCCGGACGCCTTATTATTACTTTAAAAATTCTCAATTTAAGCCTACTTTTTGGTCAGACATGCAAAAACCTTCAAATCCATCTTATCTCTAAAATTATTAAAATGATTTTCTTAACCGGTTTTTTTTATTGGAGTCGAGATCATTTTTTGCAATTAATGATTTTAGATGACATGTAGGAATGTAAAAAAATCACTTTTTCGGAGGAACGGTTCTTATTTGATAAAAGGAAGTGTTGCCACCAGTAAAATAAAAAATTACACAGCTGAAGGTAAAAAATTATTCAAAACCTTATGAAATTACACAAAAAAATTATAATTTTTTAATATTACTTCAAAATAAAGAAGTAACCATAATTGACTTAAGCTGCAATCACAATTAAGTTTGCTCAAAATTTGCCTAAATTTTTACTCAAATGAAAGAGCGCCGATATTTGGCCTACAGAAATTTTTAAATTTTCACTAGTTGCGAGGTAATTTTATGGTTTTTTGCAGGTACCCGATATTAATACTTTTAAAACGTTTTATTTTGTTTTTTCCTCAATAAAAAAAAATCACTTGTGTACAAATGAATTTATTTTTCTTGATGGATATTTTGTTTTCATCAATTTTTTTATTTTTTGTTTTCTTTTCGAAAACAAAATTTTAAAAATATCCGTACTGATATTTTCAGGAAAGTTGAGAATTATTTTTATTTTTGTACTGAGGAAAAAACAAAAAAAAAACGTTTTTTTTGTATTGAGGAAAAAACAAAATAAAACGTTTTAAAACGTTTTTTTTTAGTTTTTTCTGATTACAATTACATATAAATTTTGTAAAAATTCTTAAAACAACATTCATATAGACACATTTCTGCATCCAATGATATATACCTTTGCGTTATTAAAAAGTAATAAAAATTTCCGCCGAAAAGACTTCTACAAAGCATGATAATCAGCGATTAACATTCTGCAAGCAAATATATTGATGCAAAACTATTCCTTTTTGCAAAATTTTTTGTCGTGATTTTTTGTTTTTGCAATCTAACTAGCTAATTTTGGTATAGGATATATGTATTATAGTCCCTAGATTATGGATTTTAAAGAACCCCACTTAAAAAATTGCAAACTAATGGCGGAACGCGAAAAAAAACTTTATGGTACAAAAAATGAATTAAAAATTGTTATCAGAAATTTACATTCTGCAAACAAATACACTGATGCAAAAAATTTTCTTTTCGGAAAATTTTTTTCGCGAATTTTTTTTTGCAAACTAACCACCAAACTTTGATATGAGAATATTGGTATTATAGTCCCAAGATTATGAATTTTAAAAATCCGCACTTAAAAAATTGCAAAAAAATCGCGGAACGCGAAAAAAAGCTTTTTGGTACAAAAAATAAATTAAAAAACTCAGTCAGCGATTTACATTCTGCAAACGAATATGTTGATGCAGAAATTTTCCTTTTTGCAAAATTTATTTTTCGCGAAATTTTTTGCGTACAAACTACCAAACTTTGGCATAAGATATGGGTATCATAGTCCCAAATTTATGAATTTTAAAAAACCGCACTCAAAATTTTTTAAACTTAATCTGCGATTAACATTCTGCTATACATATGTTACATACATATACATATGTATATTGATGCAAAACTATTCCTTTTTGTAAAAATTTTTTAACAATTTTTTTTGTTTTTGCAATCTAACCAGATAATTTTGGTATAGGATATAGGTATTATAGTCCCTAGGTTGTGAGTTAAAAAAAAACCGCTCTTAAAAATTTGCAAAATAATGGCGGAACGCGAAAAAAAGCTTTATGGTACAAAAAATAAATTAAAAAACTCAGTCAGCGATTTACATTCTTCAAAAGAATATGTTTATGGAAAAATTTTCCTTTTTGCTAGATTTTTTTTCGCGAAACTTTTTGCATACTAACCACCAAACTACGGCATAAGATATGGGAATTATTGTCCTAAGGTTAAAAATTTTAAAAAACCGCACTCAAAAAATTGCAAAATATTGGCGGAATGCGAAAAAAGCCTTTATGATACAAAAAAATAGTTAAGAAACCTAATCAGCAATTTATATTTTGCAAAAGAATACATTAATGGAAAAAAATTTTTTTTTGCAAATTTTTTTTGGCAATTTTTTTTTTGTGAACTAATTACCAAACTTTGGTATGAGATATGGGTATTATGGTCCCTAGGTTATAAATTTTAAAAATCTGCACTTAAAAAATTGCGAATTAATGGCGGAATGCGAAAAAGGTTTCATGGTGCAAAAATTTAATTAGAAAACTTATACAGCGATTTCATTCCGAAAATGAATAATATTAGTGCAAAATGTTGGTCAATTGGCAAACATTTTAGCAAAAAAAAAAATATTTGCAATATATGTTTGTATGTATATACCACTCAACAGTTCTCTCCAGGGTATTATATGATTTTCTACAGATTTGAAACCAAAAACCAGAATAGTATCTCCACCATAAAAATAAAACAAAAATTTTAAAATTCTATTCATATTTTTGTACTTAGTACAAAGATGGAAAACAAAAAAAAAACGTGTTTTAAAACGTTTTAAAAAGTTTTATTTTTTTATCAATTTTTTTATCTTTGATATTTATACCTAAAGATATTTTTGGAATTTCAACTTGAGGGTACTTTTGAACTTGTTTTAAAGTACATTTGAAATTTTTTGTTTTCCATTGAGAAATAAAACCATTTTGAACTTTAGTGATATTTATTTTTGATATAAACAAAAAAAAAAAAAACGTTTTCTGGTGCCTGGTTTTTTGTGTATTTTATTTTTTCATTTATTTTGTTTGTTTAAAATGTTTTTAAATCGATTAAGTTGGGTATGATGAGTTTCGATTGAAAATTAACCAAATCAATAGAGATGGAACTGTTCTAAAATTGACTTAAGCTAAATATGGGTGCTTTAGTGTATTTTCATATTATCGATCTTTCCCTTAATTCAACTTTTTAAATATATTTGGGCATTAATGGTTATTTAACAGATATATAAAAATATTAGGTCCTTTGGTCATTTCTTACCACCTGGTTGGATTACTATGACATTTCACTCTGTCGAAGCTAAACTAATTTCGAACATAATTTCTAACGGTCGAGTCCACAGATTCGCTGGGAACTGTGGCGTTCGACTCTAAAGCAGGACTCTGGCATGTGGAAATTTTAAAAACTTGCCATTTGTTATTTATGAACCGATTTCAAAAATAAAAAATTTTTGTAATTAGGAATTAAGGTTTTTTTCAAGGCTGGCAACCGATACCGTTATAATACCGTTATCCGTTTCAAAACCCTTTCAAATTGACAACCGATACCGATACCAATACCGAAATTCTTGATTTCAAAAAATACCGGTATTCAAAAACCTTTTCCCTTAATACCGGTATCATACCGGTATGGAATCGATTTTAAAAAATTGTTTTTTTTCACGTTTTTAGCAAAAATACAAATTTTTTTAATATAAAATTGTTAAACAATTAAACTTTATTATCCATTGTTAATAGAAAATCGTGTTATAAATTCAAAGTGCGGTTATCAGCCTTTAGTTTGCATTGGCAACATTGTTTTTAATTTATTTAACTTCATAAATATTCTCTAACTTGTGACAAATTTAGTAAATATAATTTAATATATAAACTGGTTTCTTAAACTTTTAATTGAATTTACAGTTTCTTTTAGAGAATCCTTTTATTAATTTTATAAACTTATTTTTTTTTATTTTATTATATGATCTCAATACAAATATAAAATATTTGTAGTGAATCAACTTGTGTTCCGAAAATCAAAAACAAAAAAAAAAACACTCTAATATAGGGCCTATATTCTGCAAAATAACCATTGGTACTTTTTTGTAACTTAAATGCCTTTATTCCCTTATTTTATTTAACGACGGTTATATATATATATCATGTTATACATCACTGGAAAGCTTATAAAAAAAATGATCTAATGTGGAAATAAGTATAACATTTTATATAAAAAAGACGGAGTATGTAAAAAACGCATGTTTTTTAAACTTTTTGTATGGGAGCATATTTCAAATTTATGAACTAAAAAAAGAGTATATCACAGGATTAATATATCCATCAAAATATGAAGTTTGATGTACATATTTCCTATGTTTAGCACAGAAAGAGGCCTAAATTCTTTAAAAATGTACCAAAAAAGGTGTTTCGGGGAAAATTTTGGCAAACCTGATGTAGTGCGAATATCGAAAAACGCAAAAACACGTTCCGCTTAAATTTTATAAGGAATAATATATATGAATTCAGCAGCCATAGCAATATAGTTCTCCATCTAAAGTACCCAAAATTTTTGAAAATTTTAAAACAGCAAATTCGAAATAGCAAAAAAGTACCAATAAAAGCTACTAGTGAAAAGCCCTCAAAAATTGCTTTCCAACAATACCACACTTGCACATGGTTCCTTTGGTCGAAATATCTTAAAAAGCAAAAAAACCTAAAAAGGACCCATTTTTGAACCCCTTTTTGGACCCTTAAAATTCCGAGGTGGCCGATAAGCTGAGACAGGTCGATCTTAGATTTTTTTCTCAATCACATATCCAAATTTCATCAAAATGAAGTACTTCCGTTGTTAGAAATTTTTAATAACTTAAATACTTATCCAAAAATTTTAAATAAATATATAAAGGTCGAAAAACATCAAATATCTATATTAAATACTTATCCTTTATAAAAATTTAATAAAATTGAGTTTTTTTTATAATTAAGAACGTTTTTTTTTTATTTTTGTAAATTTTTTCAATAATACCGGTATATACCGGTATTAATGTTTCGGTATCGGTTATACCGATACCGAAATGATTAAAATACCGTTGCCGATACCGAAACAAATAAAAAATCGATACCAATACCGATACCTATACCGTTATTCGTTTCGGTTGCCAACCTTGTTTTTTTTAATCATATGTAAATGTTTTTGAATTTCTGAGTTTAAATGTCTGAGTTGCTGAATTATCTCAATATATTTTCATTCTGCCACACTGTTTTATATTTACAAAATCTTTATCTACTATTATTACTAGTTTCTATTCAGTCATTAAAAAGTCACAATCATAACAAACCCAAATTTCAATCTTACGTTACATTTGCAAATGATATTCTAAATGTTTCACAGACAAACTCATTTAGTCTACTTTAAATATCGACTGATTTTTATGAAATTTACGAAAATTTCTCTAAAAAGTGAAATTACACAAAAACTACACAAAAATTTCATTATTCAAAAATTATCCAAGGAATGTGTAAACAGTCCCGTTTTTGAATAATTATTCAAAAAGTGGCAACTCTGATCGCGAAACAAAATATTTATTAATTCCATGCTTTAGTACAGTGGTCGGCAGAAAGAGAGAATGTGAATGTATTGGGTGTCTTTACACTGTGAGAAATTATTTCATAATTTTTAAATTTATATTTGTAATTAATTGTAATTCATTTCTTAATGAAGAAATGAATTAATGAATGTATGCATGAATGAATGCATGAATATAAATAATAATAAAATAATGAAATAAAAATATGTCATAATAAATTTTATTAAACATATTATTTAAAAAATATTTCCTTTTTGTGTATAAATTATTTATTCTTAAAAAAGTATTCAATTAGTTAGTAAATTTAAATTAATGAATTAAAGAAATAAAAATAATTCATAATAAATTTCCTGTTCTCGTGTAATTGAAAAATTTTAAGAGTGTACTATTTTTCTAAAATTTCTTAAACATAGCGACATCAACATGCTTTGTTGAAAGCTACCATGCTACTAAATTCAATATTTTATGCTCTTAGTTGAGAGTTTTGTTGCCATTCGTGTTGTGTACGTGTGAAAAGCCGATTATGATCGGCCACTGGTGGCTATGGCGGCCGACCACTGCTTTGGTAGGATATATTGATTCAGGTCCCCTAGCTTTTTTAAATTTATTGCATTTGCAATTCGCCGCGACACCCATTATCACCAGGTAGATATTCAAATTAGCATATATAGAGACTACATCCGCAATTTTAACGTGCTTCTTAATGCGTAACACACAAAAAAATAAAAACGAAATTCAATCATGAAAACCCTCTTTTCAATCAATTTTATCGTTGAAATTCCTCCAATCACAAAAATTGTCCATTCAATTAAAAATTTGTATAAAATATAAATATAAATAAATTTTCAATCAAATAGTGATACAGTTGATTAGGGTTTTTATTGGTTTTTTGTATATATTTAATTAAAAATTAATTCATTGGATTAAAAATTGATCAATATTGTATAAATTCTAAATAAGACTCTAATCAGCTGGATAAAGTGGTAGTTGTCATGCCAACCAACCATTCATTTGATAGATTTATTTATACTTATATGAAAAATTCTCTCGCAGAAATTAGTTTTCTTCTTTTTTCTGAGGTACAAGGACTCTGTCAAAATTTTTTTTGAGAATTTAAAAAATTGCTTTTGTTGAAAACTAAATAAAATATATTTTATTTAAAATAAATTTTAAATTACTTTTTGCAAGTTTTTTGTTTAACTAAAATATTGATTTTTATTTTATTAAACAAAATTTCAAAAATTACATTATTTGTTTACAATAATGTTTTAGAATAAATGAATATTCAGATTTAATATGGTAAAATGAAAATATATAACTAAATAAAATAATAAACTTAACGAGAATTTATAAAATTTTATAAAAATTAATTTAAAATATCTGTTACTAATATATAAACATTTATAAAAGCAACCACATAAATAAAACAAACGAAAAACAACAACAATATGCTGAGGTTTTTCTCTTTTTTTATGAAATGCTTTTGAGCAATAGAATAAAAAAAATGGCAAGCAAATTGCAGTTTTGAGCAATTATTTAATCTATTGGATTAATTTTTAATTGACACCTTATGAAATAAGTATACAGTATATTTTGTGTGTAATGCTTCCAGCGGAAAATCTATTTTAAATTTAGTTGATTACATTATGTTTAAAATGAAATTATAGATATCAGTTACATACCTTGCTGAATAACAACTCTCGGATTAATTTTATCCAAGGATTTGGTTTTGAATTCAACCCCCTTTTCTCAATCGCAATCAGCTTATGTTTTGATATTCTTTTCCTATATAGCTGCAAAAAATCATATCAAATATATTAACATGCACCCTCAGAAATATTCGGTTGGGATTCCGTTGTTGCAACTTCAATTCGGTTGTTGCAACCTCAATTCGGTTGTTTCAACCTCAATTCTGTTGTTTCAACCTCATTTCGGTTGCCGCATCCGAATTCGGCTGTAGCAACTGAATTCGGTTGTTATAACCGAGTAAATGGGGTTGTGGCAACCGAATTTACCAAATATTCCGTTGTTGCAACCGAATTCAGTTGTTGTAACCGAATTTTATACCAATAGGGTGCTGCAACCGAATTCGGTTGGGATCACCGAATTGAATTGAATTTGAATTTTGAAAACTTCAAAAAATTAAATATAAAAATATGTTTTACTTATTTTGTGTTAAACGGAAAAGAGATCGAAGTGGAGCGAAAATGTCTCTAATGGTTAGTATAATGTTATTTAAAATTAGCTAAAATTATTGTTCCCAATATTTTGCAGCAACCCAGCAGAAATAATAAAACCGAAGTTTGTATGCAAATATTTTAATTCTAATATCACAAAAGACTTTGGTCCTAAAGAAAAACGTTTAAACCAGGTAAGAACTAGCGAAAAATACACTATAATTAGGGTTTATGTCCCGGGAATTCCCAGGCCGGGATTCCCGCCCTTTTTTCAATTTTGGAAGCTTTATTTCAATTAAAAACATTGATTGTTTTAAAAATAATTTAATTAAAAAATATTTAAAATTAAAAAATACGATTTAAAATTTAATAAATAATATTTAATATAAAAAAATATTA